>CM070106.1:19461336-19466336 GCA_036178185.1 Liparis tanakae
GCCCAAAAAACAAAAAAATGCCCAAAACGCCCCAAACTGCCAAATTTGATAGAAACACCTATTTATTAGGTAAAAAAAACATACATTATTCACTTTCACGACAGGCCTGAACACCTTCACCAGAAAAAAACTCATTTTTGAGAGGAACACCTATTTATGAAGTAAAAGCACCATACATTTTTCACTTTTACAAAAATTGTACCCGCTACACCTGATGCAATTACCTCTAATAAGGTGTACAGATCAAAATGTGCTTGCCTAGTGACACAGACCTGTTTTTGATTCCAGGCTAAGGCAAAAATAATGTTATCGGGTTTTTTTTACATTTAATGTACATGACGTCGACTGACGTCGACGCTTCAAGGGTGCATGGATATGTTCAGACTCAAAGCGCCACCTACTGGCTCAACTGGACTTCCTTCAATATATGCTTGACAATAGCAGCATTGATAATATCAGCATTTTAAAATATGCAGATGATTCAGTCATAGTCAGTCGGCTCAGGGACGATGAGACCAGCCACGGTCCAGTCATCCAGGACTTTGTGAAGTGGTGTGAAGAGTCATATCTACAATTAAATATATCAAAAACTAAAGATATGATCATTGATTGTAGAAGACATGCCCACACACATGAAGCCACATGCATCAAGGGTCAGACTGTTGAATGTGTGCAATCTTATAAATATCTGGGGACAATTATTGACTCAAAAATGAACTTTGAAGCAAACTGTGAAGCCGTGAGCAAGAAGGGGCACCAGCGTTTGTTTTGTTTAAGGAAACTGTCCCACTTCCACATTAACAAAACCATGATGACCTTATTTTATCGTGCTTTTATTGAATCTATTTGATCTTTTTCGTTGGTCTCATGGTTTGGAAATGTATCTTTAAAGAACAGAAACTCAGTCCAGAGTCCCTGTACATCAGACAGATCCAACGTCTAACCGGCTCCATCTTAAAGGACACTTCCCACCCCTTGCACAGGGAATTTCAACTTCTTCCCTCCAGACGGAGGTATTTACACCACGGTGCAGAACCAAGCGCTATAAAACCAGTTTTGTTCCAGCGGCCATCACGCAGGGGAACACATTGTTATAATAATTACAGCAGCAATGATCTGATCTAAACTTGGAGTACTTTTATCATGTTTGTCTGGTTGTTTGTTTGTATGTCCAGATGGACGCCTCATTTCTGTTTTGTACTGTCTTTTGATTTGATACTGCAAAACAAGTCTACCTACGGGTACTAATAAAGTAACCTAACCTAAACTAATCCGCCCCTAATTTGTCCCGTCCCAAATATTGTGAGCGCCTCCGGATGCCTGTAAACCAGAAAGGTCGACAGCTCAGCAGGATAAGTGCTCGACCGGATACCCGGCATATCTGGATCGAGACGAGATGTCTTTTTTTAACGCTTTTTTTTTTACATTGAATTTACACGCCGTGGTCTACACTTCACGTAGGGACACGCGACGCGTGAATATTTTCACGCGGTTAAAGCGCAAGCTAGCGGCTAAACTGGACTTTGTCCAATCCGCCCCAAACTCCTCGCGCTCACGAGTCGCGCCGAAGTCCAGTCCGACGCGCGCCCTCGAAGCGGCGCCGGCGACTTCGCGGCGCCCTCGACCGGCGTGGGCGAGCGAGGACCCGTTCAACGCTGCTAGCAGCTTTAATTGTTGTTGTTGTTGTTGTTGTTGTTGTTTAATGTTGCCATATTTCATGCTTTCTACCTGGAGACAAAAACAACAAGAACTCCACCTGGCAACGCACTGATACTGAGCTGTGGGGGGGGCACTTCATTTTCTGATACTTTCATGGAGAAGTGAAAATCTAGTCACATGCAGACGAGGCAAGAAGCCTTAAATGTTGAGCATCCTCTCTCTTGGCCACCAGGGGGCGACTCTTATGGTTGTATAGAAGTCTATGCTTCATGTGTTAAAGCTGCATTATCTCTCCTGACCACCAGGGGGCGACTCCTCTGGTTGTTTAGAAGTCTATGCTTCATGTGGGACACAGAGTGGCTTTGATGTGGAGCCACAGAAAGAACTCCACTTCCACAAAGAAAAAACAACCGCCACCACATCAACAACAACAACAACAACAACAATGTGATGTCGTTTCCCATGGAAGGCCGTGTAAACCAAGAGAGAGAGAACATGGGAGGAAGGCTCGGTCGTCCCTCCGACACGCCACAGAGAGAGAGAGAGAGAGAGAGAGAGAGAGAGAGAGAGAGAGGGGAAGAGGAAGACGAGGAAATGAATGAGTGAGGTGACAGTGAGGAGCGACGATGACAGACGTAATGAGAATGAAGCGAGGAAAGGAGGTGAGAGTGAAGGAAGCACAGGGCAGAGGAAGAGCCCGAGAGGAAGAGTATACACCGGGGAGAATGAATAAAGACACAAAGGGAGGGAAGAGAGAGAGAGAACGGAGAGAGGGATGAAGATGAGTGACGAGACGGAGCGCAAAGCGAGGGTCGGGAGGTAGAGAGCCCCAGAGAGGGGGAGGGGAAGGGAGGAGGAGGAAGTGGACGTGACAGGTGAAAGGGAAAGAGGAAAGAGGAAATGGGGAGGAGAGAAGGCGTAAAGGAAGAAGAAGAGTCGTGGCCCGGGTCAGACGGTTACCCAGAATCCTCTTGGGTCTCTGGGATTGAGACCAGAATCAAGAGAGAAGTAGAGTCAGAGAACCCTGGTGGTCAGGAGAGAGACTGCAGCTTCAACACATGGAGCAGAGACTTCTATACAACCAGAGGAGTCGGCGAACGGTGGCGAGGCTATACAACTCTGAGCTACGGGGGGGAAAGAACAGTGTGGTGAATAAAGATGGAGCTAATGCAATGTGTGTGTGTGTGTGTGTGTGTGGGGGGGGGGTCTATCCCCCACTCCCCCGTCTCTGAGCGGCGCCATGTGCAGCGGAGCGATAAACGGGCCGAGGAAACGACGAAGAGCAGAGGAAGAGCGGCACGCGGAAACACGTCTGACTCTACATGCTGTTTCCATCCCCACCCCCCCCCCCCTTCTCGTCTGTCTCTTTTTTTCTCTCTCTTCTCTCCATTCTTTACTACCGATGCCGCACGCTGCTCAGCTGGCCTGCGTGCTGCTGCTGCCTCCTGATTGGTCGGTTCTTAAACACTGAGGTTCAACCAAGGGTCACGACCTCTGGAGGGCGGGCTTTCCTTTCCTTTCCTTTTCCTTTCCTTTTCCTTTCCTTTCCTTTCCTTTTCCTTTCCTTTTCCTTTTCTTTTCTTTTTCTTCTTGAATTCAAAGCTAAACAAAATGCATTAAAACGGATGTCTAAAGGCTCAGATGCTACACACACACACACACACACACACACACCAGCCACACACACACTCTCTAATCCACTTCAGATGCTCCTGACCCTGTCGACCTCTCTCCGTGACCCCTATTTGCTGCACGCCGTCGTCGGCCCGGTTTTAAATCTTCCACACCGACTCTGTGCTGCCCCCCCCCCCTCCCCACACACACACACACACACATACACACATTCTCCCCCCCCTCGAATAAATCCAGCCTGTAATGGACCAAAATGTCAACGAGGCTCCTCCAGAGCTACGAGAGGCCTCGGCTAAATGGCCACGGACGACCTCGCTGATGGATCGCGTGTGTGTGTGTGTGTGAGTGTGAGTGTGTGTGTGTGTGAGCGTGTGTGTGTGTGTTTGGGGGGGGGGGGGGGGGGGGGCACGCCGTCGGAGAGGGTTCACCCATCGTTCATGAGAATGTCAGCGAGGTAGCTGCTTCGGAAACGCCGGGGGCGGAGCCAACGGAGCTCAGCTGGTTTACACCAATGTGTCTGAGACGCTCGCCTGGAGCCTTCAGGCAGCTGGGGGACTAAACAACAACAACAACAACAACAACAACAACAACAACCAGGGTGAGGTACGATACGCCTCATTGACCCCCCCCCCCCCCCCCCCCATCACAACACGCTCTTGCATGAGAGAGAGGATGTAGCAGTCGTCCACATGGAGCGCTGCAGTTCCCCTCGCGGCCTGCGGGGCGTTTGAGGGCCGTCGTGATACCAGAGACGTAGCCGTCGACCAGCAGAAGAAGAAGAAGCGGCTCCGCGACACGTTCACACCCCGGGAAACACGAGCCGACGTCTCCGTCTCCAGTTTCACGAGGACATTTGAACGCATCGCGACAACTTTACAATGTACGTACTCGCGTTTCACAAACACGAGACTCAATTCAACTCAGATTATTTCTAGAGCCCAATATCACAAATGACTGATGATCCTCAGAGGGCTTCACAGTCATAGACATCCTGACCTTTGACCTTTGACCTTTGACCTCACATCGGATCAGGAAATACTCCCACGAAAATAGAACAAAACACTTTCAGGGGGAAAAGGGACGAACCCGTCAGAACGACGTACCCGAGTTTCACCAAATGGAGCTTGAACGCATCACAATGTGAAACAATTCAACTCAGTTTATTTTCTGTATCACAAACGACTGATGACCCTCAGAGGGCGTTACTGACGGCAACGACAGCTCAGAGAGCGACGAGCAGCCGGGGAACCACAGGGGCCGGGGCCAGGACAGAGGTCACGACCCCTCCTCACCTCACAGAGTAAGGCTCTCTCTCTCTCTCTCTCTCTCTCTCTCTCTCTCAGCCTCACAGCAGCACCCATTATTACCTCATTAACTTTCAGTGAGTCTTCAGAGGGTCCTTCTGGCTGATGTCCAGTCTCTGGTACATTGTGGTTATCAAAGAGTTGGCCTCTCTATATTATTAATACATAAAGCTCTTCACATAGACTCCTCCTCCTCCTCCTCCTCCTCCTCCTCCTCCTCCTCTCCATTCATCTCATTCCTGTCCAATGACTCTCACACACATTTGTATTACTCCATTTCATCCTCTGTTCTCTCCTCACGGGTTCTTACCTTTCTTTCTATTTCTTGTGAGTTGTTCCTGATCCCATGTGAGGTCAGAGGCCAGAGGTCAGAGGTCAGGGTGTCTATGTGTCAGACAGTAGAGC
>CM070106.1:19471336-19483836 GCA_036178185.1 Liparis tanakae
CAAAATAATATGAATATTAGGGATGCCGATCCATATCGGCCGATATTGCCATGATCGGTTTTGATCGGCGTTCTCAAAACAGCCGATCAAACCGATCGATCAGATGACGTCACATCTGCGAGAAATACTATCAGAGACGTTTCAGTCGCCGCGTGCCGCAGCTGAGACGGAGCGCCGCCGAGTGCCGCAGAGAGAGAGGTCCTCCCGCAGCGGCGCCCCGTCCCCCGAGTTAAACCTCTGGGTCAACTCACCGACACTCACATGTCTGACCCTCTAGACTGATGCTCACATGTCTGACCCTATAGACTGATGTTCACATGTCTGACCCTATAGACTGATGCTCACATGTCTGACCCTACAGACTGATGTTCACATGTCTGACCCTATAGACTGATGCTCACATGTCTGACCCTATAGACTGATGTTCACATGTCTGACTATAGACTGATGTTCACATGTCTGACCCTATAGACTGATGTTCACATGTCTGACCCTATAGACTGATGTTCACATGTCTGACCCTATAGACTGATGCTCACATGTCTGACCCTATAGACTGATGTTCACATGTCTGACTATAGACTGATGTTCACATGTCTGACCCTATAGACTGATGTTCACATGTCTGACCCTATAGACTGATGTCCACGTCTGACTATAGACTGATGTTCACATGTCTGACCCTACAGACTGATGTTCACATGTCTGACCCTACAGACTGATGTTCACATGTCTGACTATAGACTGATGTTCACATGTCTGACCCTATAGACTGATGTTCACATGTCTGACCCTACAGACTGATGTTCACATGTCTGACTATAGACTGATGCTCACATGTCTGACCCTATAGACTGATGCTCACATGTCTGACCCTATAGACTGATACTCACATGTCTGACCCTATAGACTGATGCTCACGTCTGACCCTATAGACTGATGTTTACATGTCTGACCCTATAGACTGATGTTCACATGTCTGACCCTATAGACTGATGTTCACATGTCTGACCCTATAGACTGATGTTCACATGTCTGACCCTATAGACTGATGTTCACATGTCTGACCCTACAGACTGATGTTCACATGTCTGACCCTATAGACTGATGTTCACATGTCTGACCCTATAGACTGATGTTCACATGTCTGACTATAGACTGATGCTCACATGTCTGACCCTATAGACTGATACTCACATGTCTGACCCTATAGACTGATGCTCACATGTCTGACCCTATAGACTGATGTTTACATGTCTGACCCTATAGACTGATGTTCACATGTCTGACCCTATAGACTGATGTTCACATGTCTGACCCTATAGACTGATGCTCACATGTCTGACCCTATAGACTGATGCTCACATGTCTGAGCCCCTATAGACTGATGTTCACATGTCTGACCCTATAGACTGATGTTCACATGTCTGACCCTACAGACTGATGTTCACATGTCTGACTATAGACTGATGTTCACATGTCTGACTATAGACTGATGTTCACATGTCTGACCCTATAGACTGATGTTCACATGTCTGACCCTACAGACTGATGTTCACATGTCTGACCCTACAGACTGATGTTCACATGTCTGAGTCTATATAGACTGATGTTCACATGTCTGACCCTATAGACTGATGTTCACATGTCTGATTATAGACTGATGTTCACATGTCTGACCCTATAGACTGATGTTCACATGTCTGACCCTATAGACTGATGTTCACATGTCTGACCCTATAGACTGATACTCACATGTCTGACCCTATAGACTGATGTTCACATGTCTGACCTACAGACTGATGTTCACATGTCTGACCCTATAGACTGATGTTCACATGTCTGACCCTATAGACTGATGTTCACATGTCTGACCCTATAGACTGATGCTCACATGTCTGACCCTATAGACTGATGCTCACATGTCTGAGCCCTATAGACTGATGTTCACATGTCTGAGCCCTATAGACTGATGTTCACATGCCTGACCCTATAGACTGATGTTCACATGTCTGACCCTATAGACTGATGCTCACATGTCTGACCCTATAGACTGATACTCACATGTCTGACCCTATAGACTGATGCTCAAATGTCTGACCCTATAGACTGATGTTCACATGTCTGACCCTATAGACTGATGTTCACATGTCTGACCCTATAGACTGATGTTCACATGTCTGACCCTATAGACTGATGCTCACATGTCTGACCCTATAGACTGATGTTCACATGTCTGACTATAGACTGATGTTCACATGTCTGACCCTATAGACTGATGTTCACATGTCTGACCCTATAGACTGATACTCACATGTCTGACCCTATAGACTGATGTTCACATGTCTGACCCTATAGACTGATGTTCACATGTCTGACCCTATAGACTGATGTTCACATGTCTGACCCTATAGACTGATGCTCACATGTCTGACCCTATAGACTGATGTTCACATGTCTGACCCTATAGACTGATGTTCACATGTCTGACCCTACAGACTGATGTTCACATGTCTGATTATAGACTGATGTTCACATGTCTGACTATAGACTGATGTTCACATGTCTGACCCTATAGACTGATGTTCACACGTCTGACCCTATAGACTGATGTTCACATGTCTGACCCTATAGACTGATGTTCACATGTCTGACCCTACAGACTGATGTTCACATGTCTGACCCTACAGACTGATGTTCACATGTCTGACCCTATAGACTGATGTTCACATGTCTGACCCTATAGACTGATGTTCACATATCTGACCCTATAGACTGATGTTCACATGTCTGACTATAGACTGATGTTCACATGTCTGACCCTATAGACTGATGTTCACATGTCTGACTATAGACTGATGTTCACATGTCTGACCCTACAGACTGATGTTCACATGTCTGACCCTATAGACTGATGTTCACATGTCTGACCCTATAGACTGATGTTCACATGTCTGACCCTATAGACTGATGTTCACATGTCTGACCCTATAGACTGATGCTCACATGTCTGACCCTATAGACTGATGCTCACATGACTGAGCCCCTATAGACTGATGCTCACATGTCTGACCCTATAGACTGATTTTCACATGTCTGACTATAGACTGATGCTCACATGTCTGAGCCTATAGACTGATGTTCACATGTCTGACCCTATAGACTGATGTTCACATGTCTGACCCTATAGACTGATGTTCACATGTCTGAGTCTATATAGACTGATGTTCACATGTCTGAGTCTATATAGACTGATGTTCACATGTCTGACCCTCTAGACTGATGCTCACATGTCTGACCCTATAGACTGATGTTCACATGTCTGACCCTATAGACTGATGCTCACATGTCTGACCCTACAGACTGATGTTCACATGTCTGACCCTATAGACTGATGCTCACATGTCTGACCCTATAGACTGATGTTCACATGTCTGACTATAGACTGATGTTCACATGTCTGACCCTATAGACTGATGTTCACATGTCTGACCCTATAGACTGATGTTCACATGTCTGACCCTATAGACTGATGCTCACATGTCTGACCCTATAGACTGATGTTCACATGTCTGACTATAGACTGATGTTCACATGTCTGACCCTATAGACTGATGTTCACATGTCTGACCCTATAGACTGATGTCCACGTCTGACTATAGACTGATGTTCACATGTCTGACCCTACAGACTGATGTTCACATGTCTGACCCTACAGACTGATGTTCACATGTCTGACTATAGACTGATGTTCACATGTCTGACCCTATAGACTGATGTTCACATGTCTGACCCTACAGACTGATGTTCACATGTCTGACTATAGACTGATGCTCACATGTCTGACCCTATAGACTGATGCTCACATGTCTGACCCTATAGACTGATACTCACATGTCTGACCCTATAGACTGATGCTCACATGTCTGACCCTATAGACTGATGTTTACATGTCTGACCCTATAGACTGATGTTCACATGTCTGACCCTATAGACTGATGTTCACATGTCTGACCCTATAGACTGATGTTCACATGTCTGACCCTATAGACTGATGTTCACATGTCTGACCCTACAGACTGATGTTCACATGTCTGACCCTATAGACTGATGTTCACATGTCTGACCCTATAGACTGATGTTCACATGTCTGACTATAGACTGATGCTCACATGTCTGACCCTATAGACTGATACTCACATGTCTGACCCTATAGACTGATGCTCACATGTCTGACCCTATAGACTGATGTTTACATGTCTGACCCTATAGACTGATGTTCACATGTCTGACCCTATAGACTGATGTTCACATGTCTGACCCTATAGACTGATGCTCACATGTCTGACCCTATAGACTGATGCTCACATGTCTGAGCCCCTATAGACTGATGTTCACATGTCTGACCCTATAGACTGATGTTCACATGTCTGACCCTACAGACTGATGTTCACATGTCTGACTATAGACTGATGTTCACATGTCTGACTATAGACTGATGTTCACATGTCTGACCCTATAGACTGATGTTCACATGTCTGACCCTACAGACTGATGTTCACATGTCTGACCCTACAGACTGATGTTCACATGTCTGAGTCTATATAGACTGATGTTCACATGTCTGACCCTATAGACTGATGTTCACATGTCTGATTATAGACTGATGTTCACATGTCTGACCCTATAGACTGATGTTCACATGTCTGACCCTATAGACTGATGTTCACATGTCTGACCCTATAGACTGATACTCACATGTCTGACCCTATAGACTGATGTTCACATGTCTGACCTACAGACTGATGTTCACATGTCTGACCCTATAGACTGATGTTCACATGTCTGACCCTATAGACTGATGTTCACATGTCTGACCCTATAGACTGATGCTCACATGTCTGAGCCCCTATAGACTGATGTTCACATGTCTGAGCCCCTATAGACTGATGTTCACATGTCTGAGCCCCTATAGACTGATGTTCACATGCCTGACCCTATAGACTGATGTTCACATGTCTGACCCTATAGACTGATGCTCACATGTCTGACCCTATAGACTGATACTCACATGTCTGACCCTATAGACTGATGCTCAAATGTCTGACCCTATAGACTGATGTTCACATGTCTGACCCTATAGACTGATGTTCACATGTCTGACCCTATAGACTGATGTTCACATGTCTGACCCTATAGACTGATGCTCACATGTCTGACCCTATAGACTGATGTTCACATGTCTGACTATAGACTGATGTTCACATGTCTGACCCTATAGACTGATGTTCACATGTCTGACCCTATAGACTGATACTCACATGTCTGACCCTATAGACTGATGTTCACATGTCTGACCCTATAGACTGATGTTCACATGTCTGACCCTATAGACTGATGTTCACATGTCTGACCCTATAGACTGATGCTCACATGTCTGACCCTATAGACTGATGTTCACATGTCTGACCCTATAGACTGATGTTCACATGTCTGACCCTACAGACTGATGTTCACATGTCTGATTATAGACTGATGTTCACATGTCTGACTATAGACTGATGTTCACATGTCTGACCCTATAGACTGATGTTCACACGTCTGACCCTATAGACTGATGTTCACATGTCTGACCCTATAGACTGATGTTCACATGTCTGACCCTACAGACTGATGTTCACATGTCTGACCCTACAGACTGATGTTCACATGTCTGACCCTATAGACTGATGTTCACATGTCTGACCCTATAGACTGATGTTCACATATCTGACCCTATAGACTGATGTTCACATGTCTGACTATAGACTGATGTTCACATGTCTGACCCTATAGACTGATGTTCACATGTCTGACTATAGACTGATGTTCACATGTCTGACCCTACAGACTGATGTTCACATGTCTGAGCCCCTATAGACTGATGTTCACATGTCTGACCCTATAGACTGATGTTCACATGTCTGACCCTATAGACTGATGTTCACATGTCTGACCCTATAGACTGATGCTCACATGTCTGACCCTATAGACTGACGCTCACATGACTGAGCCCCTATAGACTGATGCTCACATGTCTGACCCTATAGACTGATTTTCACATGTCTGACTATAGACTGATGCTCACATGTCTGAGCCTATAGACTGATGTTCACATGTCTGACCCTATAGACTGATGTTCACATGTCTGACCCTATAGACTGATGTTCACATGTCTGAGTCTATATAGACTGATGTTCACATGTCTGAGTCTATATAGACTGATGTTCACATGTCTGACCCTATAGACTGATGTTCACATGTCTGAGTCTATATAGACTGATGTTCACATGTCTGACCCTATAGACTGATGTTCACATGTCTGAGTCTATATAGACTGATGTTCACATGTCTGACCCTATAGACTGATGTTCACATGTCTGACCCTATAGACTGATGTTCACATGTCTGACCCTATAGACTGATGTTCACATGTCTGACCCTATAGACTGATGTTCACATGTCTGACCCTATAGACTGATGTTCACATGTCTGACCCTATAGACTGATGTTCACATGTCTGACCCTATAGACTGATGTTCACATGTCTGACCCTATAGACTGATACTCACATGTCTGAGTCTATATAGACTGATGTTCACATGTCTGACCCTATAGACTGATGTTCACATGTCTGACCCTATAGGCTGATGTTCACATGTCTGAGTCTATATAGACTGATGTTCACATGTCTGACCCTATAGACTGATGTTCACATGTCTGAGTCTATATAGACTGATGTTCACATGTCTGACCCTATAGACTGATGTTCACATGTCTGACCCTACAGACTGATGCTCACGGCACACGCATTCCATCGGGAGCGCGCGAGGGTTTTCATAAAGTTAGCCGATAACTTTATGAAAACCCCCGCGCGCTCCTGATCGAATGCTAACTGTTAGCGGAAGGATTTAAGTGACACAAAATCCAGTTTTGCAAAGTTAGCGGAAAGAGCCACGTGAAACAACATCCCTTTTTCAAAATAAGATGTCGACAAATCATACACCAACATATCTGTAATTTCTTTAATGTTTGAGGTGCTTTAGATGTGTATTTCCTCATAGTCTTAGGCAATAATGCTACACAATAAATAGAATGCTTCAATCGACACCGTAATCGGTATTATGGGATCGGCAGATACTATTTCAGTGATCGGTGATCGGTGATCGGTGATCGGTATTATCGGTGATCGGCTGACACTGATTTCAGTGATCGGTGATCGGCCCAAAAAACCTGATCGGTGCATCTCTAATGAATATGCTTGTATTTTAAAGCGTCTTTCTTTTTAAAACATATTAACTATTTCAAACACAGCGTAAATCAACATAAAAGAACAAATTGACATCATGAATTTTCCAAAACTTTTAGGATTACATTTTCCAGGACTTTTCCAGGACTGTAAATAACCATTTCAAAATGGGACTTTTCCAGGTTTTCCATAAAGCCTGAGTATCTAACGGGATCGCTGTTGGTGAAACACTGAAGCTGTAGCTGCCCTCACAGCCGCCTCCCTTCAAGGACACGCTCTCAACGCCTCTCAGCCAATCAGAGCAGAGCATTCCCACGACTCATTCAACACATTCAGCTGCTCAACTAACCAGATAACTAACCAGAGAGAGAGAGAGAGAGATACCTGGAAGGGGGAGAATACAGGTGATGAATGGCAAATACAAAAGTAGAGGAGGGCAATGATGATGAGGAGGAGGAAAGGTGAGAGGAGAGGAGAGGAATGGCAAAGAGAAGGAGGAGAGGAGAGACGCATGCCAAGTGGAGGAGAGGAGGAGATGAACGATGAGGAGAGGGGAGGAGGGGGGGGGGTACAGGAAATTAAATGTGGAAATGGGAAGTAGGAGGCGAGAGGAGATACACACACACAAACACATTCACACACATTCACACACACACACACACACACATGTTAACGGACACACCTGTGGTGTCAAATCAAGGACGGACAGGCCGACAGGAAATAAGTCACGTGGCGTCGAAAGAGGACACTTGTAGCCCTCACACACACACACACACACACACAAACACACACACACAAACACACACACACACACACTTACACTTACACACACACACACACACAAAAGATGTGTTTGCTGCCAATTGTAAAGGGGAAACCTTTGTTCCATCCTCACTGCCGAAGAGGAAGAAGAAAGGGGAGGGACGTGTGAGGTGACCCACTTACACACACACACACACACGCACACACACACTCTCTCACACACACACACACAGGTGGGGTAGTGATGGTGCGCGTGGTAAATGAAGGAGGCGACGTCTGCTCCCGCCTGTGTCGGGCGGCGGTCTTGATTAATCGGTTTTTTTTAGCCGCCGGCGCCGGCCGCCCGCCACGTCCTCCTCTGCCGGGCCGGCCTTGGTGTTTTCTCCACGGCGCCCGTTGGATGTAGTGGGGAGGGCCCGACACATCTATTATACAATAACCCCTCCACGGTCCCCGCCCGGCAACAGGAGATTATTGGTAATTTAATTCATAATTGATTACACGACTCCAATCAGGCAGATTGTTTTTCGATATCCAAGATTTCATGGATGCAGGACACGACAACTCAAGGTTAGGACACACAAACACACACACGCACACACACACACACGCACACACACACACACACACTCACACACACACACGCTCACACTCACACACACACACACACACACCTTGTTGTCCGTCATCCACACATGAAGTGAAACACTCACACCTCAGGAGACACACAGGAGTTGTTTGAGTAAACAGCTTTTATGTGTCTTCTGCAAGAAGAGGCTGGGGCAGAGTGCCTGTGTGTGTGTGTGTGTGTGTGTGTGTGTGTGTGTGAGTGTGTGTGTGTGTGTGTGTGTGTGTGTGTGTGTGTGTGTGTGTGTGTGTGCATGTGCGTGCGGTCGCATCCAGGTGCAGGGCATCAGGGATCCCCCAGTGTGCCAGGATACATGAGACTAAAACATAGGAAGTAAGAAGATGTGGAGGAGGAGGAGGAGGAGGAGGAGGAGGAGGAGGAGGAGGAGGAGGAGGAGGAGGAGGAGGAGGAGGACCCTCGCTCTCCTCTCTTTCACACATACCCGTCATTTAAAAGAAGAGCGCGTGCCTCAGTGTTCCCGCCCCGCTGGAGGCAGCCAATGAGAACGTCCGACAGAGACTCCCTTAGCTCCGCCCCCGGCCCGACGCACGCCGCGCTAATTGGCGTTTAACCCGCAGCTTGTTTAGTTCCTACGAGCAATCAGGCAGCGCTCAGGACCCCCCTTATCCTCCTCTTCTTCCTGCTCCTCATCCTCCTCCTCCTCTTTCTTCTCCTACTCCTCTTTCTCCTCCTTCTCTTTCTCACCCTTTTCCTCCTCCTCCTCCTCTTCCTCCTTTCATGGAGTTGTTGAGGAGCGAGTGATGTCATTAACATGCTCCCCTTCACGGCGCCTCCTTTATATCTCAGGCGACGCCCACTTCACTTCCAGACCAGTTCCTCCTCTCCAGCGGAGCGGTGGAAGCTCTTCCCTTCTCTCCATTAGGGAATCATCCTCACATTTCCAAAAGCCAGACTCCTGGAAATAGAGTCTGGGATGCAAGGTCAGAGGTCAGAGGTCAGAGGTCAGGGGTCGCAGGTCAGAGGTCACGTTCCTATTTCACCATCCCATCTCCTCCCTGGATGGTATATCATTTTTCGGTAAGCTCGAACACTAGGGGTCGGATGAAGTGGCCGCCTTGAAATGTCATGTTGCCGTGACAACGGGGGGTTAACTTCACCACGACCTGATGCCAGGTTCTAAAAGACGGATCCAGACGCCACGGAGCGAAGGTGTGGAAGAGGAGCAGCTCCTCAGCCGGAGGTCCAGACAGACGTCCCGTGTCTTTACCCCCCGGATCAATAGTCAAGAAGCTGAAGCAGCAGGTTGAGCCGTTAGCATAGCATATAGCTGCTAACGCTAGCTAATGGCGCGCACAGAGTCAAGCTCAAAGCTACGCTACAGTTGGACGGCGGGGGGTCAGGGGGCGGGACTTAGCGATGGGTGGATGATGACATTTCTTTTAGAGCTGTAAGCTCCAGTGGAGCCGGTAACTGTGGTTGGTTGGCTGCCAGGTGAGTTTAAAGAACACTGATCTCAGACCTGCTGTTAGCTAAAATGGTCGTTTTAACACAACGGACGCCGGTGAGCCCCACTCTACCTGCTCTAGATCTAGAATAAGGTCTTTATGGAGATGAATAGTGAAAAACTAATCAAATCCAAACAAATAAATCCAAACAAATAAATAATAAATAAATGTAAACATCCATAGAATAGAATATCCCATTCACTACAAATATATATATATATATATATATATATATATATATATATATATATATATATATATATATACATGTTATTCCCATAATTAATAATATAATAATTTATATAACAATGTAATAATATTGTGTTTATTTTATAACCTTTTTTCAATACTTTTTTACATGATTAATAATACAATAATATAATATATATATTTTTATTTTATTCACGTTTTTTAAATATTTTTTTAGAAATAATGTAATGTGCTTATTTTCTCAACTATTCAGATAATTAATAATGTAATAATATATCTATAATATAATAATATTTATTTGATTCCCATTTTTAAATACTTTCTTTACATAATTAATGATATAATAATATTGTCTTTATTTGATCCTCTTTTTTAAAATACTTTTTAATATGATTAATAATATATTTATTTTCTAAAGTATTTACATCATTAATAAAGTAATAATATAATATATCTTATAATATATTAATATTCATTTGATCCCTTTTTTAAATACTTTGTTTACATAATTGCCTTACACACACATAAATCCTCTCTCCTACTACTACAAAATAATGCTAAATACTTTACTGTTAGTAAAGTATTTCCTCTCTATATTTCCTCTGAAGTTGGGAAAAAACAGCCTGGACATTTTATTTTGAGGAACATCCAGAGAAGAAGAAGAAGACTTTTAAATATTTCACGAGGAAGGAAACTCACACGCCAACCCGTGTTGGTGGACACGGAGCCTCCGCGGTGCCTTCAAGGACCCGCATGACCGTTGTTGTGAATGGCGCTGCACGCCACACAACGACTGGACGGACGCCGCCTCTTTCAAATATTGATGCTATTCTACATTCTGCGTAGCAGGCTCCGCCCCTCAGGACCTGCTCACTCGGTGCATGCTGGGAAAGCCTCCCGGCCCGCGGCCCTGAGCGGGATCATCGGTTTAGAGAACAGATGGGCGGATATTCCACTTCCACTGTGCAGATTAGCAGATTATTGCCATAATTGCCCAGCTCACGATAACCCCGTTACTCCTCCTCATGCTCCCTTCAGGCCTCCTGCAGTGGCTTCGGGGATGGAGGGAGGAGACCCTCACCCCGGAGGAGGACACGCCCCCACGGAGGACACGCCCCCACCGTGACCCCCACGGCCCACGGCCTTGACCTCCTCCCGAAGGTGGAGTCAGGCGGTCGCCACCTGAAGTCCAGATGTGAGGCCCCTGAAGGAGGAGGTGAGGAGGAGGTGACACGCCGTCCCTTCATCAGGTGTGGCTTTGATCCAGTGACAAGAGTTCAGTGTGAGGAGGAGGAAGAAGAGGAAGAGGAATAGATGTGTATGTGGGAGGGAGGGCTGGTGTGTGTGTGTGTGTGTGTGTGTGTTTACAACCAGTGGAAGAACACTAAATGCTGGACCTCCTCCTCCTCCCTCTACTTTCTCCTCCTCTTCTTTCTTCTCTTCCTCCTTCTCTTCTTCCTACTCCCTCCTTGTTCTACTCTTTCAGCTCCTCCTCCTCTCTCTCCACCTCCTCATCCCTCCTATTTCTCTATTTCTCCTCTTCCTCCTCCTCTTTCTTCTCCTCCTCCTCCTCTTTCTCCTTCTCCTTGTATTCCTCCTTTTCCTCTTCCTCCTCGTTACTCTTCCTACCCCTCATCTTCCACCTCCTCTTTTTTCTCTTCCTCCTTCTCTTCTTCCTCATCCCTCCTCATTCTCCTCTTCAATCTCTTCTTCCTCTTTTTTCTCCTCCTCTTCCGGCTCCTTCCTCTTTCTCCTCCTCCCTCCTATTTATAATCCTCCCCCTGGTCCTCCTCTTTCTCTTCTTCCTACTCTTCTTTCTTCTCCTCCTCTTCCTTCTCATCATCTTCCTCCTCTTCCTCCTCCTCTTTCTCTTCCTCCTCCTCTTCCTTCTCCTCCTTTTCCTCCTCTTCCTCCTCTTCCTCCTCTTCCTCCTCTGACTCACTGTTTTGCTGATCGTAACAAAAACCCAATGAACAGACTTTTTCTCGGTGCTTAGGTAAGATTAGTGCGGAACACTTTTACTCTGACCCCCCCCCCCCCACACACACACACACACACACACAAACACACTCACACTCACACACACACACACACACACACACACACTCTCTCCTCCCGCCACAATGACACCCGGCCGCTCGGCAGC
>CM070106.1:19488836-19618836 GCA_036178185.1 Liparis tanakae
GTGACTAGTGTCACCAAGCCGGACCAGCTCGCCACATTTGGTGTTTTTTTTATGAGCCTCATGTTTAAATAATACAAATGAGAAGAGGAATAATAACAACCAGATGTTTGAAGTCTTCTATACAATCAGAGTGGCCGCCCCCTGGTGGACATTAGAGATACTGCAGGCGTATGACTCTTCATAACGAACGCCGTGTTGAACATACGCAAAAAGAAGTATGTAAAGAGTCGAGGAGAGAGAGGTGCTGAGAGGGTGCGTCCAGCCTCAGTACCTCTCTGGCTGAGCGGCGCCGGCTACACCGTCACCGCGGCGATGATCCATTAATAAGAGCTCTCGATAATCAGCCCGGCGCTCCGAGGGCGATAATCATCGGCCGCCTGCTCTCCCAGTGATAAGCTAATCAGGCCCTCGTCTGCGGCCAGCCGTCGAGGGGCGACTCATCATCGTTGACATTTGGACGCAAAATCAGGCCTGGGGGGGCGAGGGGGGCACACCTGAAGAGCTTAATTATCGCGGCCACCGAACGACATCCTCTCAAACTCCACTTTGCCGGGTCTGAAAGGTTGAGAGCAGTGACAGTTTTATTGCTTTGTTTACCAGTTTATTCACTTTCCTCGTAATGTAAATAAGAAAAAGCTGATTCATGGTCCGTGTGACTCTAAATGATGACATCATGCTGTATAGAAGAAGACTGGAAACTAGAGACTGAGACATAAACTCATGTTTACATGTTTACTGAGGGAATACATCAAGAGAGAAGTAGATTCACTACAGAGACTTCTATACAACCAGAGGAGCCCCCTGGTGGCCAGGAGAGAGAATGCAGCTTTAACATGTGAAGCAGATACTTCTATACAACCAAAGGAGACCCCTGGTGGTCAGGAGAGAGAATGCAGCTTTAACACATGACACATAGACTTCTATACAACCAGAGGAGTCGCCCCCTGGTGGTCAGGAGAGAGAATGCAGCTTTAACATGTGAAGCAGATACTTCTATACAACCAGAGGAGACCCCTGGTGGTCAGGAGAGATAATGCAGCTTTAACACATGACACATAGACTTCTATACAACCAGAGGAGTCGCCCCCTGGTGGTCAGGAAAGAGAATGCAGCTTTAACACGTGAAGCAGATACTTCTATACAACCAGAGGAGACCCCTGGTGGTCAGGAGAGAGAATGCAGCTTTAACACATGACACATAGACTTCTATACAACCAGAGGAGTCGCCCCCTGGTGGTCAGGAGAGAAAATGCAGCTTTAACACGTGAAGCAGATACTTCTATACAACCAGAGGAGTCTCCCCCTGCTCCGTCTCTCTGGATGAACTTTGTGTTTATTCCCAGCCAGAAGACGAGACGTTCATATTAATGGACGCAGTCGTGACCATCTTGACGGCTCTTTAACAATACGAGCCCCGATGGACTCGGCTTAGTATCTGTCATCCTCGCCCAACCATCTGCTGACACATGTGTGTGTGTGTTGGGGGGGGGGGGGGGGGGGGGTACACTCTCTCACACACACACACACACACACACTGGTGTTGCCTCCAGCACCGCAGTACTCATTCCATCGCCACTGCGTCGCTCCAAAAGTGCACCGGGAGGAGGAAACACCGTAACACAGCTGATACCAGAAAGGACTGATGGGAGCATCACTCCAGATCACTGAAGACACCTGAAGACACCTGAAGCCACTTAAAGACACCTGAAGCCACCTGAAGCCACTTAAAGCCACCTGAAGCCACTTAAAGACACCTGAAGCCACCTGAAGCCACTTAAAGCCACCTGAAGCCACTTAAAGACACCTGAAGACACCTGAAGCCACTTAAAGCCACCTGAAGACACCTGAAGCCACTTAAAGCCACCTGAAGCCACCTGAAGCCACTTAAAGACACCTGAAGCCACCTGAAGCCACTTAAAGCCACCTGAAGACACCTGAAGCCACTTAAAGCCACTTGAAGCCACTTAAAGACACCTGAAGACACCTGAAGCCACTTAAAGCCACCTGAAGACACCTGAAGCCACTTAAAGCCACCTGAAGACACCTGAAGCCACCTAAAGCCACCTGAAGCCACTTAAAGCCACCTGAAGCCACTTAAAGCCACTTAAAGCCACCTGAAGCCACCTGAAGCCACTTAAAGCAGGGCTCCAGACTAACTTTTTTTACTAGGCGCACAGTGGCCCCTAACTTAAAATTTTAGGGGCGCAAGCAGAAAATTTAGGGGCGCACACTATAAATCGATATCCATCATCATCCCCCCCGCCCCCCCCCGCGCAGAACGAAACTTTAGGATATCAGCCGCAACAGAGACAGGGTTCTTCTGATTGGCTATTGTGTAGCTCTTTTTTTTGATAAGTAGAGATGCACCGATCAGTTTTTTTGGTGCCGATCACTGAAATCACTGCTGCCGATCACCGATAATACCGATCACGGTGTTGATTGAAGCATTCTATTTATTGTGTAGCATTATTGCCTAGGACTATGAGGAAATACACATCTAAAGCACCTCTAACATTAAAGAAATTACAGATGTCTTTAAAAATGTAGGACTAATTGAAACATTAAAATTGATTGATTGCTATTGTAGGGAATTTCAGATATGTACGGACACGTCTGCGTTATTCATTTCCTGGAACTCTTGGGGAAATCCATTTACAGAACTTTTTTAACATACAAAAGTCTGACTTTTTTTAATAAACTCTTCCTTTGTACAGTAAAATTGTTTTAATGTTAGCATAATTTAAGCTAAATCTCAGAAACGATCTATAAAGATACAAAATCAGTTAATTGTTAACTTGTATATGTTAGTGTATGATTTGTCGACATCTTATTTTGAAAAACGGATGTTGTTTCACGTGGTTATTTCCGCTAACTTTGCTAAAACCTGATGTGTCACGTAAATCCTTCCGCTAACTTTATCAAACCCCTCCGCGCTCCAGATGCAATGCGTTTACCGTGAACATCAGCGCGCTAACGTGGCGCATTAAATAGGCGATTTTTTTTTTCAGCGTGATAAATACGATGTGTGTGAGTTAAGACCGAAGTGCGTGAGTCTCACCTCAATGCGTGAGGCTTGAGAGCCCTGGAGGCTCGGAGCTGCGCTCTCATCGCACAGGTCGCGGCACATTTCATGTTTCAGCCCGGCGTTGTGTCTGATCAGCGTGTCGTGTTTTAAGCGTGTGTTCCCCGCATGTTGTTGGAATTAACAGCAGACTGTACACCTGAGCCAGGTGAACTCGCGCAGCCGCTCATTCGCCACGACCGTTTCCTCACGACCTGAGTCGGACTCATTCTGGGGATTTGTCTTCTCCATATCATGAGGTTTAGGAAGAAAGTACGAACTGACAGTCCGCTTCCCGTGGTCCGTTGTTTACAGAGACACCGCTATTAGACTCTTTGGATTTGCGCGATAACCCCCAAGACCCGCCTCTTCTCACACGTCAGCCTATAGCCGTGCTCCCCCCGCTCTCACACACAGGCCAGCCGCCTTCTTCTTCTGTTTTCGTCTCCTTTCTTCTTCTTCTGGAGTTAATGTCGGTTAGCAAACCAGTCATGCAGGCATTACCATTAACTATAGTGGGCGGAAGTTTGTCAGCAACAAAAATATTTAATAACAAAAAAAAAATCTGCTAATTTACTGGTCGCGCATGCGCGAGTGGATGACAAATTTACTCGCACTGTCTAATTTTAGGCGCAAAATGCGACCATTTGGTCGCAGTCTGGAGCCCTGACTTAAAGCCACCTGAAGTCACTTAAAGCCACCTGAAGCCACTTAAAGCCACCTGAAGCCACCTGAAGCCACTTAAAGCCACCTGAAGACACCTGAAGCCACTTAAAGCCACCTGAAGACACCTGAAGCCACTTAAAGCCACTTGAAGCCACCTGAAGTCACTTAAAGCCACCTGAAGACACCTGAAGCCACTTGAAGCCACCTGAAGACACCTGAAGCCACTTGAAGCCACCTGAAGCCACTTAAAGCCACTTAAAGCCACCTGAAGACACCTGAAGCCACTTAAAGACACTTAAAGACACCTGAAGACACCTGAAGCCACTTAAAGCCACTTGAAGCCACCTGAAGCCACTTAAAGCTACCTGAAGACACCTGAAGCCACTTGAAGCCACCTGAAGCCACTTAAAGCCACCTGAAGACACCTGAAGCCACTTAAAGCCACCTGAAGCCACTTAAAGCCACCTGAAGACACCTGAAGCCACTTGAAGCCACCTGAAGCCACTTAAAGCCACCTGAAGCCACTTAAAGCCACCTGAAGACACCTGAAGCCACTTGAAGCCACCTGAAGCCACTTAAAGCCACTTAAAGCCACCTGAAGACACCTGAAGCCACTTAAAGCCACCTGAAGCCACCTGAAGCCACTTAAAGCCACCTGAAGCCACCTGAAGCCACCTGAAGTCACTTAAAGCCACCTGAAGCCACCTGAAGCCACTTAAAGCCACTTAAAGCCACCTGAAGCCACTTTAAGCCACCTGAAGCCACTTAAAGCCACCTGAAGCCACTTAAAGCCACCTGAAGCCACTTAAAGCCACCTGAAGCCACTTAAAGACACCTGAAGCCACTTAAAGCCACCTGAAGCCGTCTCGTGCAGCAGATGCTCTGGAATATTCCGCCCTCCCTTTGATCTCAGCCCCGTGTCTCCCTGACTTCTCCCGGCTCCGTAATGACCCGCCTCCTTTTCTTTCCCTGGCAGATGTTTCCGGTGACACCCGGTGACACCCGGTGACACCGACAGGGTGACACATGCGTGCTGACGCGGCAGCTTCCCGAGGTGTGTGATCACCGCGGGTCCGGCTGCCTGTCGGCAGCGAATTCTGGAGCGCGGCGACGTCCCAGCTCGGCTTTAAAAAGAGAAGCAGGTCGTGTGTGAGCGTGTCTCCATGCTGACACAGCATTAACAAGGCCCCCACCGGCATGTTTATGGACGCCTCTTTTTGAATCAATCGACCTCCTCAAAGCGTTTGAACTCGTGATGAGCCGGGTTCAAAAGTACATCCAGCGTAATCTGCCATACATGAGACATTATACGCCATCATGTGGCATCATGTGGCATTATGAGGCATTATGAGGCATTATGATGCATTATGAGGCATTGTGAGACATCATGAGGCATTATGAGGTATCATGAGCCATTATGAGGCATTGTGAGGCATCATGAAGCCTTATGAGGCATCATAAGGCATTATGAGGCATCATGATATCCATGCGCTGGGTTACACTATGCTTGCATCACCTGACAGTGAGTTTTCAGCAGCCGGAGCTCAGAAGACTCATCAGACCGGGAAACACAAACCGCTCTGGGAGTATTTTACTGGTAATTAATTCATTACAGTCAAATGTAAAAAAAGTTTTTAAAAACTTTAAAAAAAAGGATATATATATATATATATATATATATATATATATATATATATATATATGTATTGAACAAGATTTGGGGAGTAAAATAAAACAATGCTGGTCAGTTTTTGTTGTGGGTTGCAAGTGATTCACCATCACACAGGATCATTGGAATGCCACACTCACACACACACACACAAACCTGAATTGTTCTACACACACACACAGCTAGAGAGCTACCTTTGCAAAGGTGCGCCATACATTTCTCACAAGCCAATCAGTGCGGACTGTCTTTAAAGAGACAGGCGCGTTTCACACAGGTGTGTCCGTCAACATGTTGGAGCACAAGCCCACGACACACACCTGGTCCTGAGAACGAGCCCGACATGGAACATCTTCTCAAATGTACTTTTCACTAAACATTCATATGGGTGTTATTAACAGATATCGATCAAGCTCTAAATATGTGTCCTAATGTTTTGTAATTATAGCACATATAGTGCCTTCCTTAAATACAGAGTGTTTACGCAGAGACCTGAGCACCTGCTGATCGGTGCTCACAACCCAATATTACATTAAATTGATAAAAAAGAGTGCATTCAAATCAAAATGCGTTCAAATCAACACGCGTCGTTGTCGTCTGTATCGTGATCACGGGATGTCAGGAAGACACTCGGCCAAAAAGATAACGTCACATTGTGTCTGCGGAGGGTTTAAAGGTGGATCGTAAAAATAAAAAACATTCACACGACCACGTGACACAAAAGAGGAAGAACAGAGAAGTTATTTTAGTCTCGACACTGCATCCAATTTAATAATACGTCCTGATTGGTGGGCATGGATCACAATGTGTTAGTCATTGTGTCCAATTATATCCAGATGACTGTCAAGTGCCCCCTCCCCCCCCCCCCCACACACACACACACACACACACACCTCCCTCCGCAGGTGACATGTGGCTCGTGTGCATAAAGGGCTCTCAGCGCTCGCGCTGCAGGGGCCACCTGAGGAACCGAGTCCTGCCTTTAGTCTAATGGCCGGGAATCAGAGCGAGAGTGCGCGCGCCCGCCACTCTCGCGCGCACACAGGTGAACACAGATTACAGGTCGGTGTGGGAGCCGAGGCTCAGCGGGGATTAGTCGGCTCCCTGACCGGTCACCTGTCCTCCGAAGCCGCGAGGACCCGGGACCACGACCGCAGGAGCACGCGCCCCGGAGAGCCACGCCTCGCGCTCCGGCAACAAACACAAACACATATACACACGCGCGCGCACACGTATACACGCACACACACACACACACTCGTATCCCGGCGGGCTGTAAACTTTTTCTCTTTTTTCTTTACAACAGGTCGCAGCAGCAACAGACCTGACGGGGACAGAGCGGCGGGACAGAGAGAGAGAGAGGGAGAGAGAGAGGGGGGAGGCTTCGGGTGGTTCCTCAAACGCAGCACGGTCTTACCTTGCGCCGCGAGGAGGACCGCCGCCGCCAGCCAAGCGCTCCTCACCGGAGGGACCGGGCAGCGCGCCCCGGGAGCTCTCGCCATTCTTCCAAGCGGGAAACGAGGTGGACGTAAATATCCACTACAGCGCTGGAAGGGGGGGGGGTATGCGGGGGGAGGGGGGGGTGTCTTCGGGTTATTCCGTTTCGGTATCCGCGCGATGAACTTGGCGGGTGAGTTCCTCCCGCCGCCCGGGCTGCAGGAAGCGGCCAAGTTGCGGCTCCTCTCCGGGGCGAGCGTCCTCTAAAGTGTCCTCTCCGGACCGAGCGGCGTCCTCCTTCCACTGGACGAAGGCCCGGGCACAGGTGAGCCCACGCGCGGCTGGTTTCAGTGCGCGTGACGGCGGGTCTCGGCCACGGAGAGAAGGAGCGGAGAGAGAGAGAGTGTGTGTGTGCGCGAGAGAGGCGGCGCGAGCTCAGTGCGTCTGGCGCCGCGGACTGAGAGGGGAATATCAGAGTGATGTCAGCAGAGCGTCACCAAGAGGGCGCGAGCCGCAATGGAGAGAGAGAGAGAGAGAGAGAGACACCGACCTGTACCTGCATGGAGAGAGCAGGGAGCACTGATAGCACGCGCATACGTGTTAATGTGCGCGTGCGTCTGATGATTTCCGGTGTTCAGCAACATATTATTTAATGATTAAAAGAGTTACCCATGGTGGAATATACATGGTATTACTCATGGTATTACTCATAGTAGTACTAATGGTATAACTCATAGTATTACTCATAGTAGTACTCATGGTAGTACTCATGGTAGTACTCATGGTAGTACTCATAGTAGTACTCGTAGTAGTACTCAGTAGTACTCATAGTAGTACTCGTAGTATTGCTCATAGTAGTACTCATGATAGTACTCATGGTCGTACTCATGGCAGTACTCGTAGTAGTACTCATAGTAGTACTCATAGTATTACTTATGGTAGTACTCATAGTAGTACTCGTAGTATCTCTATCTCGTCTCTCTTGAGGAAGCGTTGCTGTCTGGTTCTCGTGGTAGTACTCATGGTATTACTCATGGTATTACTTGTGATAGTACTCATAGTATTACTCGTAGTAGTACTCGTAGTATCTCTATCTCGTCTCTCTTGAGGAAGCGTTGCTGTCTGGTTCTCGTGGTAGTACTCATGGTAGTACTCATGGTATTACTCGTGATTGTACTCATAGTATTACTCGTAGTAGTACTCGTAGTATCTCTGTATCACGTTCCTCTTGAGGAAGCGCTCCTCTCTCCTCGTGGTTCTGATCTGGCGGTCGGGTCTCATCTCGATGGCGTGTGAGGTGTGATGTCATAACATGAAGACGAGGTCAAAGACGCCATAAACAGAGTGACATGGAGATGATGAAGGAGCCGTCAGAAGGATCTTAACCCAAACTCCCCCATTACAGCCGCTGCTCGCCTGTGATTGGCTGCCGGCTCACGATCAGACCTCAAGGTCTTTTGACTCGTGAAATACGACACCGACGGGCCCCATCATCGCCCCGGGCCTCCGTCAGACCCCCCCGGGCTCCACGCCTCCGTCCGTCTGATGTTATCTCAGATTAAATGAGTCAATCGGTGTAAAGCACAGGTGTCAAACACGAGGCCCGCGGGCCGGATCTGGCCGCCGTGTCATTGCATGCGGCCCCCGACGACTGGAAAGACACGTGATCCCCTCTTCTCCAAGGAGTTTAAGGAAAATATCCTATGCTTTTATTTTGAAGGTTTCCAATAACATTTATTTATAATGTAATATTAGAGAAATGCTGTTATGTACAATATTTCTACACTCAAATAAACAATAATCAAATGCCAAGAGGGGTATGAAACAACATGTACGACAACATACATAAAGATAGATACATGTGTAAATAACAAACAGATTGCAGTACCCTAGAACACTTTATATATTTTTAAATAAAATTGGCAATTGTACTTAATATTAATAAGAACATTTCTAAAAATATGTTAAAGTTTGAAATAGCTCTGTTGATGTGAGAGACCCTCAGAGAGGACCTGGTGGCCCTCAGGCGTCGCCACGGTGACGGTGCTGCATCACAGTGACAGGTCAACCCGCGGTGGACGCAGGCGGCCCCGACCCTTTACTGCCTGTTCCACTGACAAATAAAACACCCTGCCATCGCCCCATGATGGCGTCCCATTAGCCCCCCCCCCCCCCCCCCCCCCCCATTATCACCTCATTAGCGGCTGTGAGCCGGCCCTCCCTCCATGTTGCTGCAGCCTCAATCGGCCCCATTAATCACAGCAGAGCCCCCTCTGTCCTCACACACACACACACACACACACACACAGGCCCGCATCCTGGGCCTGTGTGTGTGTTAGGGTTAGGGGAGTGTGTGTGTGACTGTGTGTGTGTGTTTGTTAGGGTTGTTTGTGTGTGTTAGGGTTAAGGTTGTGTGTGTGTGACTGTGTGTGACTGTGTGACTGTACATGTGACTGTACCTGTGTGAGTGTGTGCATGTGTGAGTTTGCATACATTTGTGTGTGTGAGTATATGTGTATGTGTGTGGGTGTGTGCATGTGTGTGAGTATGTGTGAGTGAGTGTGTGTATATTTGTGTGAGTGTGCGTGTGTGTGTGTAACTGTGTGTTTGTGACTGTGTGTGTGTGAGACTGTGCGTGTGTGTGTGAGTTTGTATATGTGTGTGTGAGTTTGTTGTGTGTGTATGTGCTGGTGTGTGTTTGTGTGTGTGTGTGTGTATGTGCTGGTGTGTGTTTGTGTGTGTGTGTGTGTATGTGCTGGTGTGTGTTTGTGTGTGTGTTTGTGAGTTTGGTGTGTGTGTGTGTGTGTTTGTGTTTGTGAGTTTGATGTGTGTGTGTGTGTGTGTCTGTGTGTGTTTGTGTGTGTGTGTCTGTGTGCTTGTGTGTTTGTGAGTTTGATGTGTGTGTGTGTGTGAGAGTGTGTGTGTGTGTGTGTGTGTGTGTGAGTGTGTGTGAGTTTGATATGTGTGTGTGTGTGTGCGTGTGAGTTTGATGTGTGTGTGTGTGTGTTTGTGTGTGTGTGTCTGTGTGTGTTTGTGTGTGTGTCTGTGTGCTTGTGTGTTTGTGAGTTTGATGTGTGTGTGTGTGAGAGTGTGTGTGTGTGTGTGTGTGTGTGTGCGTGTGAGTTTGATGTGTGTGTGTGTGTGTGTGTGTGTGTGTGTGTGTGTGTGTGTGTGTGTGTGTGTGTGTGTGTGTGCACATGGTCCAGCTCCCTCATGCCCTCTGTTGACGGCAGGAGGAACTGCCTCTGCAGGGACCCTGGTGGAGCTCTCTCCTCCTCTGCATCCAAACGGATGATTATAATATTCCAGGTTCATCTCTGAGCAGATGGAAGGAAGTAATCATCACAACACAACACATCACAACACATCACAACACAACACAACACATCACAACACATCATCCGTTCAGAGCCGCTGCCACCGCTCTACAGAGCGACCCACTGCCGGTCCTCTCAGCCCATATGGTGGAGCTGAGACTCACGGAGGAAACACTCAGGAACAAAGAGGCCGAGGAGAACCACGTCCGGTTCTATGGCCGGTCAGAACCGGTTGAGCCACGGACCGGCCTCCAAAATGTGACGTAATAAACACAACATAATAAACATGACGTAATAAACGAGACGTAATAAACACAACGTAATAAACACGACATAATAAACACGATGTAATAAACACAACATTATAAACATGATGTAATAAACATGATGTAATAAACACGACATCATAAACATGACGTAATAAACACGACATTATAAACATGATGTAATAATCATGATGTAATAAACATGACGTAATAAACATGATGTAATAAACATGACGTAATAAACATGACGTGATAAACACAACGTAATAAACATGACGTGATAAACATGATGTAGTAAACATGACATAATAAACATGACGTAATAAACATGATGTAGTAAACATGACGTAATAAACATGATGTAGTAAACATGACATGATAAACATGATGTAGTAAACATGACATAATAAACATGACGTAATAAACATGATGTAGTAAACATGACGTAATAAACATGATGTAGTAAACATGACATAATAAACATGATGTGATAAACATGATGTAGTAAACATGATGTAATAAATATGACATAATAAACACAACGTAATAAATATGACATAATAAACATGATGTAGTAAACATGACGTAATAAACAAGATGTAATAAACATGACATCATAAACACAATGTAATAAACATGACATCATAAACATGATGTAATAAACATTACATCATAAACATGATGTAATAAACATAACATAATAAACACAATGTAATAAACACAACGTAATAACACGACTTTAAGGCCTCTACCTAGAACCCTTTAAACCCTCCAGCTGTTCCTCTGGCTCCTCCCCCATGAACAACAATCCAATCCATAACTGATTATTGGACGTTCTGATGCTCCATCCTATGAGCTTAGTGTTGTGTCAGTGAGGCGGATCAACGGTCCGGTCCGCATTCAGAGACGGATCCTTCCGGTCGGAGATGACACTCTGCTCATTAAACTCCTGATGTCGAGGTTTTTGGTGGTTTCTGGTGGTTTCTGGTGGTTTCTGGTGGTTTCTGGTAGTTTCTGGTGGTTTCTGGTGGTTTTTGGTGGTTTCTGGTGGTTTCTGGTGGTTTCTGGTAGTTTCTGGTGGTTTCTGGTGGTTTCTGGTGGTTTCTGGTAGTTTCTGGTAGTTTCTGGTGGTTTCTGGTGGTTTCTGGTGGTTTCTGGTGGTCTTTGGTGGTTTCTGGTAGTTTCTGGTAGTTTCTGGTGGTTTCTGGTGGTTTCTGGTGGTTTCTGGTGGTTTCTGGTGGTCTTTGGTGGTTTCTGGTGGTTTCTGGTGGTTTTTGGTGGTTTCTGGTGGTTTCTGGTGGTTTCTGGTGGCCGGTCGTCATCATGTCCTGATCTGTTTCATTAGAAGTTATTTAACGACCATGTCAACTGGTTCATTCTCTTTAACACCCGGTTGGTTCAGGAACACTCAGAACCGCTACTCAGCCAACACATCCCCACACTGACGCGGTTATTACATTAAAGGGGACATATTATGAAAATTACACTTTGTTAGTGCTTCTTTATGTTAATGTGTGTATCTGGCATGTCCTTCAACACAAAAACGCTGGAAAAAAACAACTCAGCGCCTTGTTGTGGATCCTCTATGTCAGAAATGATATGCTGGAGTGCGTCCAATGGGATCACCACCAACGTCTACGAGATGTTGGTATTGGAACGCCCCCCACCACCACTCGACCCCACCAGTTTAGAGACGGTTCGGTGACCTGGCGCCATAAGTGAGGCTGACCAGACGTCCTCTTTTCCCGGACATGTCCTCTTTCTGAGACCTAAACAAAGCGTCCGGCAGTGATTCCAAAAAACGTATGGGATTTTGCTTCGTCGGATATTTGTGTTTCTCTGGGTTTTCACAAACTAGTATTCACCCCTTACACGTTGTGGAAATGGTATCACCCGAGCTTTGACGCGAGCTCTGGCGGTATAGAGAGCAGCCATTGGTCAACCGATCTCAGGGTTGCCAGATACACGATAATTACCCTCCAAATAATACAACCATTTTGAACCTTTGGTACGATACTTCACCATCTCCAACCTGGCAACCCGGAGCACCTGTCCCACTCAGAACAGGTCAGTCTGTGGGGAGGTGTTTCTGACAGGTACAAAGGCTGTTTAAAATGATTCTTGTGGTATTTTGACCAAAATATGTTACAAACATTACATTAAAGCCCCATTATGTAGTTTTACCCTTGTAGCGCCCCCTTCAGGTATTTAACGTGTACTTCAGTGTGGTAAATACCCAGTTACGATAGATTAGGTGTCGTGAACCTCTGGCTCTGAGCCATATGTGGCTCTTCTGGTGACGCATATGGCTCTTTTGAGTTTGAGTTAACTAATAATCTCCTCCGCCCCCTGTAACTTTCTCTCTCCTCCAGATGACAGCAGCAGTAATGTCAGGTCCCTTTCTTAAAGACGTCTTTGTTCTTTAAACTAAAGGTCTGTTATTGGTCGTCTCCACAGCAGCATGTCTCTCTGTCTCTACGTCGCGTAGCGGAGACAATAAAAAGTCCCCTGTGAGGTGGACTGGACTATGTGACGCTGGTCATCATGACAGAAAGCAGGTCCAAGGACCGGGCGCTACAACATGTGACATAGTCGGGTTTTAGCCCACAGACCCCGATGGAGGAGGAGACATCAACATGTTAAAAGTCTGTGTAGCGGCACCATTTTTTTCAAGCTGTTATTTTAAGGTGGAGAAGTTACATAGTGTTGCTTTAAGGCCCCAAGGAACCAGATCAACTTGTGGAAAGATGGTCATAATATGTCCCCTTTAACGCCGGTTCAACCTTCCTCTACGTGGCTGCTGGATCGTCTCTCTGACAACGAGCGAACGAGTCGCTCTCCTCTGATTGACGTGATGAGTCATCCCGTTGGCCCCGGAGAGGAAACCCATTCCTCCTTTAACGACGTCGTAAACAGAATCAGAACCACTTTAAATCACGAGCACGACAAGCAGTGAGGGATTCATGTAGTCTCAACCCAACGACGGCCTCACGCACACGTATGGCGACTGAAGACGATTCAACGCGCTGCGCTGGTCCGCCCGTCGGATTTATTTCATTCACATTTCCCTCAAAATCGACAGCCAGCAGGCTTTAAGGAGGCTTTTCAATAATTCATCCCGTAATTCACACGTCGCCACTTTGCGCTTCCTCGCTGCCGGGGCCACCGCTTCACACGCAGGATCACAACCCGGCGGAGGAAAGCGTGGAGATGAAGATCAATATTGTTTTCTTTGTAATTGTACAAGTGGAGTTTTATTCTTTTAGTACAGTCAATCTCCCTCTGAGGGCCTCAACCCAGAGGAAACGGCACCGCTAATGTCTCATGGATTCCATGGAACAGCCTCCTGCTCCACATCACGCAGGTTTACACCCGGATTGATTTAGTGCAGCGTGTAGAGTGAAGCATTCTGGGTAACATGGTGTTATTGTCCGGCCTGCGTGCTCCAATCCATCACCTTCAGTCAGAGGACCGGCCACGTGTCCTCGAGCCGGACACGGACCTGAGAATACCTCATGATAACACCTCATGATAATACCTCATGAGAATACCTCATGATAACATCTCATGATAACATCTCATGATAACACCTCATGATAATACCTCATGAGAATACCTCATGATAACATCTCATGATAACATCTCATGATAACATCTCATGATAACATCTCATGATAACATCTCATGATAACACCTCATGATAACATATCATGATAACATCTCATGATAATACCTCATGAGAATACCTCATGATAACACCTCATGATAATACCTCATGATAACACCTCATGATAATACCTCATGATAATACCTCATGATAACACCTCATGAGAATACCTCATGAGAATACCTCATGATAACATCTCATGATAACATCTCATGATAACATCTCATGATAACATCTCATGATAACACCTCATGATAATACCTCATGATAATACCTCATGAGAATACCTCATGATAACATCTCATGATAACATCTCATGATAACATCTCATGATAACATCTCATGATAACATCTCATGATAACATCTCATGATAATACCTCATGATAATACCTCATGATAACATCTCATGATAACATCTCATGATAACATCTCATGATAACATATCATGATAACATCTCATGATAATACCTCATGAGAAAACCTCATGAGAATACCTCATGATAACATCTCATGATAATACCCCATGATAACATCTCATAACACCTCATGATAATACCTCATGATAATACCTCATGATAACATCTCATGATAACACCTCATGAGAATACCTCATGATAACACCTCATGAGAATACCTCATGATAACACCTCATGATAACACCTCATGATAATACCTCATGATAACACCTCATGATAATACCTCATGATAATACCTCATGATAACACCTCATGATAACACCTCATGATAACACCTCATGATAACACCTCATGAGAATACCTCATGATAACACCTCATGATAACACCTCATGATAATACCTCATGATAACACCTCATGATAATACCTCATGATAATACCTCATGATAATACCTCATGATAACACCTCATGATAACACCTCATGATAACACCTCATGATAACATCTCATGATAATACCTCATGATAACACCTCATGATAATACCTCATGATAACACCTCATGATAACACCTCATGATAACACCTCATGATAACACCTCATGATAACATCTCATGATAACACCTCATGATAACACCTCATGATAACACCTCATGATAACACCTCATGATAACACCTCATGATAACATCTCATGATAATACCTCATGATAACACCTCATGATAATACCTCATGATAACACCTCATGATAACACCTCATGATAATACCTCATGATAACACCTCATGATAACACCTCATGATAACATCTCATGATCTGAACCCAGCACGCCAAATAATCTTCCACTCACATCGTCGTTTAACTAAATTGAACTTTTGAGGGCGGAACAGACAGGGTTGGGGTTAGGATTGGGGTTAGGGTTAGGATTGGGGTTAGGGTTAGGATTGGGGTTAGGGTTAGGATTGGGGTTAGGGTTAGGGTTGGGGTTAGGGTTAGGGTTAGGGATGGAAGACCTGTCGGATTGGGGCACCGAGGTTTGCGTGGGGATTGGAGAGGAATTTTGTGTTTCGGAAGTGTGGGTTCCTGGCTGTTGGTCTACCACTCCGAAGTGAGGCATGGACCAAGAGGTCCTTCAGGTTTGTGTTTCTCCGAAATGCTATGATGGACTTATGGTCCTGCAATGGTTCTATGGCTTGACGGAGTACCTGAAAGTGTTTTCGTATGACACTGCCCATGCTTAAGGAGGCTGGTGTGAAGGTTGTAATGAAGGGGACCAGGGAAGGGCCTGGTTGCGCTCCACCAGGCGGTCGGCCCAGTCCCTCTAGGTTCTGGACCTCCGTCCTGATGGAGCGCAAGAAGGTCCTGCTGTATCCCCTCGTCCTCAGGACTCTAAAGAGGATCCCGGTGGCCGTCTGCACATCCTCAGTTCTCGTGCAGATTCTGCTGAACCTCAAGAGCTGGGACTTCACTATTCCCCTGTATGTATGTCTCGGGTGATAGCTCGTCCTGTGGAGCAGGGCGTGAGTGTCGGTGGATTTAAAAAACACTTTGGTGGCCAAGCCTTCCCTTCTTGGGTCCATACCCGTTATAAATATTTTTTAAATCTCAGTGTCCAAAAATTTGATCCGCTCTGGTTGCAGGTTGTCCTTTACTGAGATACTCGGATGATGCTGGTTCAGAATCTGGACAAACCGGCGAAACTCTGTTGCCGAGTGAGTCCAGACTTCGAACACATCATCCAAGTATCTCAGGTAGACCAGTGGTTTCTTGGGGCATTTGGGCAGAACCATATGCTCCCAGTCCGCCATGTAGATGTTGGCGTACGAGGGGGCAAACCTCTTGCCCATCGCGGTACCATGTGTCTGGAGATAAAACCTGGAATCAAACTCAAAGTCATTACAAGTGAGTCCCAGCTCCAAGAGAGTCATCAGCGCCTCATCAGGTCTGGAAGGATCCGGATTGGCCTCAAAAGCCCGTCTCACAGCCCGGAGCCCGAGGCCTGTGTCAATATTTGTGTAGAGTGCGTCGCTCAGCCTTTTTCTCCTATACTTCTTTTAACTAGTTAAACGCTTAATTATTAACACCCCTTAGAGCTACATGTTTAAATCATGTGATCTGATTCATTTGTATGATTTAAATACTTTCATTTACCATAAATATGGATGTTATATTCATATTTAAAATGTCCTCGACAAGTATGAAGCAGAACTAGAGGTCAGTTCTTCATGGTGGATGAAGAAGATGATAACTGTTTCCACAGAGATAAGCCCCGCCCCCTTTAAGGCACAAATGACTACAACTAGTCAGCGGAGTAGATGTGAACGCAGCATTACAGCGAGAGCAGAAGTCTCCCTCTCCTGACCGAGGCTCCGCCTCCAGCTAATCGTCGATGCGCTGCAGGTGTGGGTCGTCTTTCCCAGAGAGACGCCCGCCCGCCTGCCGAGTCGTCTCAACGCACAAATCACCCGCCGCCCGTCTCTCTCTATATTCATGCGTTCGCCTCGTATACAGATGGGACCGGGTCGCCCTCCGGCCTTGACTCTTCCATCACCCTCCCGCCATCCTTCCATCCTTCCATCCTTCCATCCTTCCCACCCCCTTCACCCGTCCGTTGTTTTGATCCCCCCCCCCCCCCCTCCTGTCATCACAGAGAGCGGTACAAATCATCTGGCACCTCGATGGCAGCCGGCCAGGACCAGAACCCCCGCTGAGTTATTTACTTCGGGGCGGGCCTGCGATGCTCGCAGGCCACGGGAGAGCTGGAGGCGGGGCGGCGGGGCGGCGGGGCGGCGCTCGCCCCCATATTATGTTCTCAGCATCCAGCCAATGAATTTTATATGCAGCACTCCCATCGCTCTCTTATCCCAGCCTCATTCTTGGAAGCCATCAGCCAACGAGGACGCACACACACACACACACACACACTCACACACACACACACACATACACACACACACAGCTGGTCTGTATGATTTGTGTGGGTATAGATTGGCATGTTTTTATAGTAGGCGAGAAGGTGGCGGGCGTTTGGGGGGCAGATGGATAGGAGCATAGTGGGGGGGGGGGGGGTAGATGATCTTTCAGTCTCTCTCCTCCCGGCGGACCGGAGGGCGAGAGACGGCTGTCCGTCACTGTCAGTGTTCTCTCTGGGCCTCACAGCTCTCCCAGGCTGCCGGGCTGAAGGAGGTTTTACTGAGAACGAGAGCAGAGCACACGTCTCCCCAAGGAGAGCCGACCACCTCCTGGTGTTGAGGCCACTGGTCATGAGAGGTGAGAGGTGAGGAGTCCCACTGAAGTGTGGGTTAGTGGAGGGAGGGGCTAGAGACGGGTCAACAGAGACCAGGACTAGACCCTCTGAGAGGGGACCGTTCAATTCAGTTCAGTTTATTTAGTATTGCCCAATATCACAAATTATAAACTACCCTCCGAGGGCTTTACAATCTGTAGACATCATAGGGAAAATAAAAGGGAAGAACCCTTTAGGAGAGAACAGAGGAGGACCTCTCTCCAGGAAGGACAGAACAATAGATGTCATGTGACCAGATGAACAATAGACGTCATGTGACCAGATGAACAATAGATGTCATGTGACCAGATGAACAATAGATGTCATGTGACCAGATGAACAATAGATGTCATGTGACCAGAAGGAATCATTACAGAGTAACAACACATTCATTGAGTATGACAGAGTGTATGAATAGTTGTTAGAAGTCATGGACCACGATCCAGACTAGTTCTATGAAAGAGAAAAGTTTGTGTAGGACGCTCCCGTAGAACCCCAGAAGGACCCCTGAAGGACCCTTCAAGGACCCTTGAAGGACACTTGAAGGACCCTTGAAGGACCCTTGAAGGACCCTTGAGGAGACCAGAAGACACTCAACGGTCCTCATAGAATTGTACGCTCATGAGCTCTGGATTATGGATTATTCATAGATTTAATGCTATGGCCCACCAAGTGTTCATCACACTGCTGGGGATACCATGGATGGGGACATAATCAATGCTTTTATTCATCTACTTAATAACAGGCCTTTATGTTACATTATTGACATATATTGAAGTTTAAAGATACCGGCATCCGTTATCAGTGAAATATCCACAAAGTGTTTGTTTTTTAAGAAGTAGAGCTATGGTGGCGCGGATGAGAAGTGACGGGTTCAAGAACATTCTGGATGTCTGTATATAACTTATGTACTGTATAACTTACTGTATACATCTTATTAGCGGTAACCGTAACATTAAGCTGCGCACAATGCAACTTCCTTCAAAATAAGAGCATCTTCTCTCAAAACAGGAAAGGAGACGGTCTGGCTCGAGGCTGTCGAAAACATAACTGCTTGACAATCATCTCTCTAAGTCAGAAACAGGAATGAGACGACTCAGGAACCAACACAGACGAGTTAGAAGAACACCTGTGGAGGTTGAGTTCAATCTGCCGTCCTTAAGCCACGCCTCCTGACCTCTGAGCGCCTTGACTCACCTTGAGTTCGGCCCCGTGGTGCGTCGGCAGTTTTACTGATGTTTTTACTTTCGGGGAACCTTTTGGATTATTCTTGAGTCGTCTCGTCTGGTCAGAACGAGAGAGGGGAACGCGGCGCCGGATGTGGCGCTGTCAAATCCACAGCCCGAGTTATGTGGCAGCCCCCGTCGGGCCTGGAGAGAGTCCTCAGAAGGTTCCCCCCCGCCCCGACTGAGGAGACGTTCAGGGACATCCCTCCGAACAGATCAGGGAACGCTTTGTGAAGGTGTAGTTTTTAACATTTGTAATATAATTGTTTTCTCAATGTAAATGAAAATAGATGTATATCTTTATGTCTGTGTGGTGAGGCTGCATTGACTCCTTCGTTCATAGATGACATCATAGATGACAACAGCTACACTTTGATTACATTAGTGAACTAATAACAGTTTCTTATTGCAGACATTATAACATGTTATGTATAATATAGTGTGTGTGCTGATGACCACACGATGAGCCCAGACCAACATGTAATGTAATGTAATATAATGTAATGTAATGTAATGTAATGTAAGGTAACAGTCATAAGCGTCTCATATCTGGTCCTTCTCACTACATCAGGTCTACAGACGGGATAAATCGACTTCTTAAAGTCTTTACAAATGATTTGTTGTTATAACATGAAGAACAATATAACCAATTAGAGAACGACTCATAATTAGCACAAAAAAACATTAATTATGATTCAATTATTTTGAGGAAAGTAAATTGTCTGTGAACTTAAGTTAACAAGTAATCTGAAGATGTTTGTTAGATTTCTATATTCAGCTGAGTAATACGTCACTGTGATGACATCACCCAATGACATGGTGACCCTTCACTTCCCCATGTTCACTTGGCCTCAAAGATCAAAGACATTCCTGAGCTGAGCGTTTCGTTGTAAATTAATTAATTATGAATTCATCAATTTGGAGAGCGTGGACCGATTGGTTACTTTGAATGTGTTTTATTTGAGGAGTTGTTGTTGTTGTTGTTGTTTATATCTCAATTTAAAGGGAGGGAGAGGAAGAGGGAGGAGGGAAAGGAAGAGGGAGGAGAGAGATGGATGAGGGAGAGGGAGGATGGAGGAGGGAGATGGAGGAGGGAGGAGGAGAGAGGAGGGAGATGGATGAGAGAGGAGGGAGGAGGGAGAGGGAAAGAGGGAGGAGGGAGAGGGAAAGAGGGAGGAGGAGGGAGGAGGGAGAGGGAAAGAGGGAGGAGGGAGAGGGAAAGAGGGAGGAGGAGGGAGGAGGGAGAGGGAAAGAGGGAGGAGGAGGGAGATGGTCTGCCACAGGGAAGAAGAAGAACAGAGCAACATGGAGCGTCTCTCACAGCCACAGAGTGCTGCTCAGGGGGGGAACTGTGTGTGTGTGTGTGTGTGTGTGCGAGTGTGTGTGTGTGTGTGTGTGTGTGTGTGTGTGTGTGTAGGGGTGTGTAGGGGTGTGTGTGCTCTCACATGTGTGTAGAAGAGGTGGAGGTTTAAGGTGGGGTGAGTGAGGTACCAGAGAAGTGACTCCCCCAGGGTGTAGAAGACGCTCCATACATTTACTTCCCTCTCAATGAGGGAGACGCTGCTCGTATTCCCTCCTGCCTCCACCCCCTCCATCCCCTCCACCCCCTCCTCCCCCTCCACCCCCTCCTCCCCCTCCTCCCCCTCCACCCTCCCTCCCCCTCCACTCCCTCCATCCCTCCATCCCCTCCACCCCCCTCCACCCTCCACTCCCTCCATCCCCTCCTCCCCTCCACCCCTCCATGCCCTCCACTCCTCCATCCCCTCCTCCCCCTCCTCCCCTCCACCCCTCCACCCCTCTCCATCCCTCCATCCCCTCCACTCCCTCCTCCCTCCCTGCTTTCCTCCCTCCATCCCTCCTCCCCCTCCACCCCCCTCCACCCTCCACTCCCCTCCACCCCCTCCACGCCTCCACTCCCTTCGCCCTCCATCCCCTTCATCCCGTCGACCCCTCCTCCACCCCTCCTACCCCATATCCACCTCCACCCCCTCCCTTCACCCCTCCACCCACTCCATCCCCTTCACCCCTCCTCCTCCTCCCTCCACCCCCTCCATCTCTTCCCCCTCCTCCCTCTCCACCCCTCCATTCCCACCCCTCCTCCCTCCTCTCCTCCCTCCTCCCCCCCTCCACCCCCTCCTCCCCCTCCATGAGCTCCACATTTCAGTCCTTCCTTGGAGACATTCAGGCGTCTTCAAAATGACAGAATAAAACAATTTCCCGTGAAATGAAAGAGCGAGACGTAGAAACATCTGAAGATGAGAAGGAGTGCGTCAAAGTTTCAACACATTTATTATATTGTTTTATTGCTCCTGGGAAATTCTCCTCCTTCCTTTATTATGAAAGGAAAGCAAGAACAAACTTCTTTAGGTGGAAGATGTGATCAAACACAAACTTTAATCTACGTGCTCCGACAGGCGAGCGCTCGGCGACCAGCGATGTCTATCGCTGCAAACAGGAGCCTGACCTCACCTGGCCTCACCTGACCTCACCTGGCCTCACCTGACCTCACCTGACCTCACCTGACCTCACCTGACCTCACCTGGCCTCACCTGACCTCACCTGGCCTCACCTGACCTCACCTGACCTCACCTGACCTCACCTGACCTCACCTGCCTCACCTGACCTCACCTGACCTCACCTGGCCTCACCTGACCTCACCTGACCTCACCTGCCTCACCTGACCTCACCTGACCTCACCTGGCCTCACCTGACCTCACCTGACCTCACCTGACCTCACCTGACCTTACCTGACCTCTCCTGACCTTACCTGACCTTTCCTGACCTCTCCTGACCTTACCTGACCTCTCCTGACCTTTCATGGTTTAAATGTCTCCTGAACTGGACCTCCAGCCTGGTCCTTGTGGTCGTTCCTCGTTTCGGAGGAAGGTCCTTGGGGCTTCTCTGAAGTCTTCAACATTCCTCTGTGTGACTGACGGTGTGATTATGGTCTGTAGGCGGTTCTTTATGTCAGCCTTATGTTCTACGTCTCACGGTTCCCTCATCAGTTCAAAGAATTATATCTGAGTGTGATTTAAAATCAGCAAAAACAACAACAACAATAACAACAACAACAACCTCTCGTCGGCCATCTTGGACAGGAGACGTCATCTGTTGACATGATTTTAAAAGGAGGGATTCTACACCTTTACAGAGCTTTGTTCTTATCTCACAACAACAACAACAACAATATATGAATGATTATCATCTATATTCGGTAGAAACGTCTAACGGACTAATGGGAAACAAGAAGGTGACACCGAGGTGGAGAAAGTAACAAAACACATTTTTCTTATTACACGTTGCTATAAGTTTAAATATGCAAATGAGAAAATATCTCAATTATTGAGACAATCCCTTCATCCCTTCATCCCTTCATCCTTTCATCCCTTCATCTCTGCATCTCAAACTAGAATGGGCTCTCGGTAGAGCGCATACCTTCATATCACAAGATTGGGCATTGAATTATGAATTTGGCATTAGTTGCATGACAATTGGATAGAAATTTACTGCGCTATGGTAAAAAGATTTGGACCTTTTCATGACCTTGACCTTTGACCCGATCGATCCCAAAATCTAATCAAATGGTCCCTGGATAATTACCAATCATCCAAACTAATTTCATGGGATTCAGTTTAATATTACATGTCATTTAGCAGACGCTTTTATCCAAAGCGACTTACAATAAGTGCATTTCAACCTAGAGTACAAACTTAGAACAACAAGAATACAGAAAGTAACATTTCCTCAACATAGTCAAACTACAAAAATACCACAATAAGAGCCATTCAAGTGCTACTAAAGTGCAAGTCTGTGTTTTAATCCAGAGTTTTCATTTAGTTGAAAGGAAAAGTTTTTTTCTTTAGATAGGAAGATGTAGATGGGCTGTTCCTTCCTCCTGATGTCAGCCAGGAGCCTCCACCAAGCAAACAGTCTGATGTAGTGAGATTAGGAGTGTGTGGTCTAGAGTTGGTTTTGGTTGCGGCTTGTTTTTTGGCGGCCGGGTGTGGTGCAGGGTGTCCGGTGTGGACATCCCCCCCGATCCGAACGGAGATCCGGCGCTCCAGATCGCACGCACGCATGAATGATGCTTCTCCAGATGAGCCGGTAGCCAGTGGAGAGGGAGGAGAGGTGGAGGGGTGGTGTGTGGCTGTGCTGCTGCTGAGCTGATTGCTGAGCTGCATTGCTGGATGAGCTGCAGAGGCATGGATGGCCTTAGCAGCAGAGAGGAGAGAGGAGAGGAGAGTCAGTGTGTGTGGACCATGACAGACCCTGCCCCCTTCCCCGCCTTCGCCGCAGCAGAGGTCGTCAGTTGTGTGTTGTGTTGCATGTATGTAGACAGGAACGCGCTGCGCTCGCAGCGATGGCGATGTTGGCCGGCAGGGGGAGAGAGTTGACTGAGCTGTCACCCCGAGGCTCCTGACTGAAGCTGACTGAATGTCTCACACAGAGCTGTTTGAAGGTGGTAGTCAGGTGAGTGTGGGGGGACCCTTCCTCTGAGAGGAACACAGGAGGGTCTTGTCAGGGTTGATCTTTCAGGTGGTGTGCAGACATCCACTGAGAGATGTCGGTCAGACAGGCAGAGATTCGCGCCGCCGCCTGTGTTTCGGACGGTGGGAATGAGAAGATCAGTTGGGTGTCATCGGCATAGCTGTGGTAGGAGAAGCCATGCGAACGAATGACAGAGCCGAGATAATTGATGTACAGAGAGAAGAGGAGGGGACCCAGGACGGAGCCTTGAGGAACCCCAGTAGTGAGAGGACAAGGATCAGATACAGATCCTCTCCAAGTTACCCGGTAAGTGCGGTCGGTGAGGTAGGAAGAGAAAAGAGCGAGCGCTGTGCCTGAGATCCCAGGTCCTGAAGAGAAGAGAGAAGGATCTGGTGGTTCACGGTGTCAAATGCGGCAGAAAGGTATAGAAGGATAAGGACAGAGGAGAGAGAGGCTGCTCTAGCAGAGTGAAGCTGCTCAGAGACAGCAAGGAGGGCCGTCTCTGTTGAGTGGCCGGCCTTGAATCCAGACTGGTGGGGATCCAGAAGGTTGTTGCTGTGGAGATAGGAGGACACTTGGTTAAAGATAGCTCGCTCCAGAGTTTTGGAAAGAAAGGAAAGAAGAGAGACCGGTCTGTATTTGCTGACTTCAGACGGGTCGAGCGTGGGTTTCTTCAGGAGAGGGTTGACTCTCCTCCTCCAGAGAGTTGGGGAAACGGCCAGTTGAGAGGGAGCTGTTAATAAGATGGGTGAGAAAGGTCAGGAGGTCAGGAGCAACAGCCTGAAGGATGTGAGATGGGACAGGGTCAAGGGCGCAGGTGGTCGGTCGAGCAGAGGTCACCAAGCTAAGAACTTGACTGGGAGACAAGGGGGTAAACGAGGAAAGAGAGGGGGATGAAGGAGTTGGTGTAGGTGAAGTGATAGAGGATGGATTAGTAAAGGAGGAGCGTATGTCGTCTATCTTGTTTGTAAAGTAGTCGACAAAGTGGCTCGGCAAAAGGGAGGAAGGAGGAGGGGGACTCGGGGGATCAAGGAGGTTGGAAAAAATAGAGAAGAGTTTTTTTGGGGTTAGAGAAGGAAGACTGAATTTTGGTCAGGTAGAAAGAGCTTTTGGCTGCAGAGATAGAGGCAGAGAAGGAGGAGAGGAGAGATTGATAGCAGACCAGGTCTTCCGCCTGATTCGATTTGCGCCATTTCCTTTCCGTCGCTCGCAAGTTGGCTCTCTCGGCACGCACCGAGTCGGACAACCAGGGAGAGGAGAGGATTTGCGAACCGGTCGTATCTTAAAAAGACAAAGAGAATCAAGAGATGAAGACAGGGACGAGAGGAGAGTGTCTGCGGCAGAGTTAGGCTGCATGAGTGAGAAGGAGTCAGTTGAGGGGAGAGCAGATAGGACAGAGGAGGCCAGAGAGGAGGGACAGAGGGTGCGAATGTTGCGTTGAACAGGTACAGAGTCTGTGGATACGGGTGGGTTATCAGTACCAGAGAGTGAGAGAGAGTAAGAGATGAAGTAGTGGTCAGAGACATGCAGAGGAGTTACAGTGAGGTCAGAGGTAGAGCAGTCTCTAGTAAAAATGTAATCAAGGTGGTTGCCAGCTTTGTGAGTAGGAGGGGAGGGGCTGAGTGAGAGGTTAAAGGAAGACAGTAAGAGTAAGAGATCACATGACTTCTCAGTCAGGATGTTCAAGTCACCAGAAGGATGAGCGGGGGGCCGTCCTCCGGGAAGTTGGACAGGAGGACGTCCAGCTCCTCCAAGAAGTCTCCCAAAGAACCAGGAAGACGTAGAGAACAACAATGTGTAGCTGAACCGGATGAGTAACCGTCACAGCATGAAACTCAAAAGTCAGTGGGGTAAAAAGTGAAAGCGGGGAGAGAGAGAAACACCATTTGGCAGAGATGAGTAAACCTGTACCTCCCCCCCGACCAGAGGGTCTGGGTGTAGACGTGTTGTCAGGCGTGATCCAGGTCTCAGTGAGAGCCAGGAAGTCAAGCGACTGCTTCACAGCAAAGCCAGAGATGAAGTCGGCCTTGCGGTTGGCAGACTGACAGGTCCAGAGGCCTCCTGTGACAAGGTGCTGGGTGTGAGTAGAACGGGTAGGAAGTATAAAAGAGGAGGGGTTCCGGTACGCGAATGAACGAGTCCTATAGTAACTACGAGTAGAAATATGCACAGGTATGGAAAACACACACATATTCACAAAGTGGTGTATTACTCAGCCACCCACAAAGACTCCAACGAAAGACTCCTGTGTCTTTGTCCTCCGAGTCTTGACTCCAACGAAAGACTCCTGTGTCTTTGTCCTCCGAGTCTTGACTCCAACGAAAGACTCCTGTGTCTTTGTCCTCCGAGTCTTCACTCCAACGAAAGACTCCTGTGTCTTTGTCCTCCGAGTCTTCACTCCAACGAAAGACTCCTGTGTCTTTGTCCTCCGAGTCTTCACTCCAACGAAAGACTCCTGTGTCTTTGTCCTCCGAGTCTTCACAGATGTACAGATTGTAAAGCACTCTGAGACAAATTTGTAATTTCTGAAACTGGGCTATACAAATAAACTGAATTGAATTCACTCCAACGAAAGACTCCTGTGTCTTTGTCCTCCGAGTCTTCGTCCAATGAGTCACATGACGCCTCAGCTGACGCCTGTAGACCCAATCCGGTTATGAACAGTTTCCCTAATTACCTCCAGCCGCGTTAATCACCGGCCCTTTTTGTATTCAAATGACGCTCTATTGAAACCAGGTGATGAGCGATCGTCCAATCAGTGTAGCTTCTGATCACAGTGACTGGAAATACTTCTCGCCCAAAAACAAATCTTAAAACACAGACTAACAAACTAGGAGCTTAAAAACAGCAGATACAACAGTAACTTAGCAGATATAACTAATTTAAAGAAGATACTTAACAGGATCCAAGAAGTCAGTAGTCCTTCCTCCAAGGTAGAAAATGCACACTTGCATACTTGCATACTTTTTGTGTTACAAATAAACATACAAATAATGAAATGAACACACGGCGATCAAAACATAACCTTCTGCATTTTCAATGCGACGGTAAAGATGATCATCGATGACCATCTTTGGGACTCCTCCCCCCCCCCCCCCCACCCCGCGTCTCCCCGAGCTAACCTCCCGATGGCGAGCAGATGCCGATGTGACAGCTGTTTAAACGGAGCGCGGGATTAAAGTGGACACGGTGCGTCTGAAGGCGCCGCGAGCTGCTGTGAGGCGGCGTGACCACGTCGTCATGGTGACGGAGGAATACAGCAGAACTCACGGGGGAAAGTGTGACTCGATGAGCTGTCAGCGTTGACCTCATGAAGGGACGATAATAACCGTGTCACCTCGACACTGACAAGGAAGAATATTGAGCAACTCTTCCCACATTTCCTCTCATCCTCGTTTCCCAAATGTTACGCCGACACTGAGAAGAACTGAGAGAAACAATCAGGGAGGGAAAAGGCTCCGTGGCTCCATAGCTACATGCTACTGAGCTACACGCTACTGAGCTACACGCTGCTAAGCTACACGCTACTGATCTACACGCTGCTGAGCTACACGCTCCTGAGCTACACGCTGCTGAGCTACACGCTGCTGAGCTACACGCTGCTGAGCTACACGCTACTGAGCTACACGCTACTGAGCTACACGCTACTGTGCTACACGCTACTGAGCTACACGCTACAGAGCTACACGCTGCTGAGCTACACGCTACTGTGCTACACGCTACTGAGCTACACGCTACAGAGCTACACGCTACTGTGCTACACGCTACTGAGCTACACGCTACTGAGCTACACGCTACTGTGCTACACGCTACTGAGCTACACGCTACTGAGCTACACGCTACTGAGCTACACGCTGCTGAGCTACACGCTGCTGAGCTCCACGCTGCTGAGCTACACGCTGCTGAGCTACACGCTGCTGAGCTACACGCTGCTGAGCTACACGCTACTGAGCTACACGCTGCTGAGCTACACGCTGCTGAGCTACACGCTGCTGAGCTACACGCTGCTGAGCTACACGCTGCTGAGCTACACGCTGCTGAGCTACACGCTGCTGAGCTACACGCTGCTGAGCTACACGCTACTGAGCTACACGCTACTGAGCTACACGCTACTGAGCTACACGCTACTGAGCTACACGCTACGCAGCTACACGCTACAGAGCTACACGCTGCTGAGCTACACGCTGCTGAGCTACACGCTGCTGAGCTACACGCTGCTGAGCTACACGCTGCTGAGCTACACGCTGCTGAGCTCCACGCTGCTGAGCTACACGCTACTGAGCTACACGCTACTGAGCTCCGCTACTGCTGCTGAGCTGCTACCGCCTGCTGAGCTACACGCTGCTGTCCTCTAGTCCTCTAGTCCTCTGTCTCTAGTCCTAGTCTTATCCTCTAGTCCTCTAGTCACAGCCTTTAGTCCTTTAGTCCTCTAGTCCTCTAGTCTCCATGCTAAGTCCTCCAGTCCTTAAACTGTCCTCTAGTCCTGTCCTCTAGTCCTCTTGTCCTCTAGTCCTTTAGTCCTTTATACCTCTAGTCCTCTAGTCTTCTAGCCCTTTAGTCCTCTAGTCCTCTAGTCCTCTAGCCCTCTAGTCCTCTAGTCCTCTAGTCCTTTAGCCCTCTAGTCCTCTAGTCCTGTAGTCCTCTAGTCCTCTAGTCCTCTAGCCCTCTAGTCCTCTAGTCCCCTAGTCCTCTAGTCCCCTAGTCCTCTAGTCCTCTAGTCTTCTAGCCCTCTAGTCCTCTAGTTCTTTAGCCCTCTAGTCCTCTAGTCCTGTAGTCCTCTAGTCCTCCAGTCCTCTAGTCCTCTAGTCCTCTAGTCCTGTAGTCCTCTAGTCCTGTAGTCCTCTAGTCCTCCAGTCCTCTAGTCCTGTAGTCCTCCAGTCCTCCAGTCCTCTTGTCCCCAGGGATGCAGACTCATGTGAACAGCTGTGTTCTGATGGTTTTACTTTGGCAAAGCCTTTAATCGTGGAACATGAAAGGCTCCTCAAAGTGATGAGTCATGTTTATCTGCTCGCTGTGGGAGGAACACAGATATCTGTGAGAGCATCAAATCTCATGGAGGCTGTGACCGTGACGTCTGGAGCGTGATGTCATCGGACATGGAGCCTGTAAGAAGATTAAAGGACCGGTTCATTGTACTGCAAAACGCTTTATAGTGAATACATTACATTATGAATATAGTATTATTATTTGCGGAGTATCATAATCCACTGAATGTTAAAAGGTCATTTTATTATTACTAGGTGTTTATGTCTTTAGGTTGTTTAATTTACTAGTGTTAATGCCCACACCTACTTATTAAAACACACACACAAACACACAAACACACACACACACACACCTCTAAGGGGGATTAATTCAAGACTCGTGCTATGCTAGGCACACACACACACACACACACACACACACACACACACACACACACACTCACCTCTTTGCCAGATAGATTGTGCACTTGAAGGCGTTGATTGGTCCGCCTGGTGGAGCTTTCCTTATCTCCATTTAGTCATTATTGAAACGGCACATCTGCTCTCTGTTCGCTGGCTCCTGCTTAGGACCCCATCACCCACGATGAACAAGCACACACACACACAAACACACACAAACTAAACCCCCCCCCACACACACACACACACACACACACCACCCTCTCACACACACCACCATCCCTCCACACACACACACACACACACACACACACACACCTTGACAGACCTAAGAACCCAAAGACTCATACATTCTCGTAGCCACGCGGACGGGCGTCCACGCGGACACACACACACCAGGCGTACACACACACACTCACACACCAGGTGTACACACACACACTCACACACCAGGTGTACAGGTGTACACCCCACACACCAGGCGTACACACAGACATCAGGTGTATATACACACACGCCAGGCATACACACACACCAGGCATACACACACACCAGGATTTAACTCCCTGGCAACAGAAAACACTCATGGACAGTACAGACCTCTCTCTAATGGACGGTACAGACCTCTCTCTAATGGTCGGTACATACCTCTCTCTAATGGACGGTACAGACCTCTCTCTAATGGACGGTACAGACCTCTCTCTAATGGACGGTACAGACCTCTCTCTAATGGACGGTACATACCTCTCTCTAATCTAACGGTACAGAGTTCAGTGTTCTACTTTATACATACCACGGTATGCTACTAGATGCTACTGTATGCTACTATATGCTACTGTATGCTCCTAGATGGTGCTAGATGCTACCGGATGCAGCTAAATGCTATTTGCTGCGGCTAGATGCTACTATATGCTATTGCATGCTACTAAAAGCTATTGGATACTCCTGCATCCAGCTTGATGTTACTAGATGCTACTGGATGCTACTAAATACATAAACTGTTACAACCATGGAGACAGCGAGTGATGAGAAGTTTTAGACAACACTGAAGGCGATACTTCTGAGGAGGTCAAGCCCTGCACAACACTTTTTAATAAGAACACTGTCACCGAAGGAAATATGAAAACATGTATCAGTTATCAGGTATTCACAGTTTCTGGCTTAACGGCATTTCAACTATATTTCAAACATAAATAGATATGGATGAAAGCGTCTGCGTCCAAAGAGCACCGCGTGCAGCGCCTTGTCAATTATTAGAGCCGTATCTTCTTTGGTCTCATTTAGTGTCTTGAATGTATGTGCGACTGGTTTCTCTCCCTGAAGCCAAACTGCTCCTCAGCCACATTGTAATGCGTCGACTGAAAGGTTCTCCCGTGTGGTCAGAGTGTGTGAGCACCGGTCGGGCTGCTGGGTTCATTGTCTTGACCTTGTGGGGGTTGGGCTTGACGCCTTCTCGTGTCAGTCTCTGTCCAAGGTGGGCTCACTACCAGTGAGACTTTAAGGTTACATCTATTGTTCTGTCCATCCTGGAGAGGGATCCTCCTCTGTTCTCTCCTGAAGGTTTCTTCCCTTTTTTCCCCCTGAAGGGTTATTTGTGAGTTTTTCCTGGTCCGATGTGAGGTTTTGGGGCAGGGATGTCTATGTGTACAGATTGTAAAGCACTCTGAGACAAATTTGTAATTTGTGAAACTAGGCTATACAAATAAACTGAATTGAAACTGAATTGGAAGGTGAAAGGTGTATTCTCCAGGGAATAGTCCACTGCCTTGAAACTCTTGACCATGTTTAGAGCTAAACATGCAACTACGCCCAAAAGAGGTGAAGTATTGTATGTCAACATCTAGCGTGACTGTTGTCTGCCTGTATCTGCTCGCTAACTTTTACTTCAAGTCTCTGCCCACCACATCCGGAGATGTTGCCGTCTGATGGACCTAATGCAATGCTTCCTAATATTGTGTGAAATGTGCTTCCTGGTATCACATTAGCCTGGGCTCCGAACTGCAAAGTATCTCCTCGACGTTACACAAAGCACTGATTCAACACTTCACTATGCCTTCGTTTCAAACCGTCTCTCATCCTGTAACCATCGACGGAGTGAAGTCCCCTTTCTTTATGTTAAGTGCTAAATGGTGGCTTTAAAAGCAAAATAGGAGTAGAAAACTATTAATCGAGTGGTTTTGTCCGTTTATGATGCGTTATGGATTCCAGACTCCTCAGAATGAGGATGAAGTCGGTCTGAGGCTGTTTCTGTTTAGTGCCTCCCTGCTATTAGCAGCTTTTATGGTGAGCATTGATCATGAGGTCTGATGCTTCCCCTCCGCTACTTACCGTAACCATTTCAAAAAGACGGCTAACGGTTTACAGTATCTGCACTCCGCCAATGCTGCACTCCGCCACACGTAATTACCAATTTTTGTTTTCGAGTAAGCGGATCGCGCACCAGGCTTCATAATCGTCCAGTAAAGACGGCAGCGAGACGAAGAAATTGCCCGGGGGAGGCGGGGTATCGATTTCACTCATCTCCGCTTGTAAAACAGGTGTCTGCTGATTCCCTCGTGGAGTTATTCCACGCTCTGCTGGTAATGCAGAGGAAGAGTAATGCTGGGAGACATATCAAGGTCATCCTCTCCCACGGGAACGACCAGAGCTTATCCTCCTCGTGCCGGCCAGGTGCGAGCGGACGTGAGGTGGCTGCGTAGTTGATTAAGAACATGTGCGCCCTGGAAAACGTCCCCCGGTGAACAGAAATGTTAAAGGTGGCTCTAAAATGTCAATACGCCATTGTCAAAGTCATTATACAGCCGTGGTGTAATTAGGACAAATTAATGAGCAACTCACACCGGCAGTGTTTTTACTTCTGGAAATGACCACATTCTTTTCTTTAGCCTTACTTTGTATTTTTAAGAGCATTCTTTGAGCCAGAGGTTTTATATTTGCTTTTAAACTATTTGTATTCTGAATCCATTTTTCAATTGATCAAATAATACTTTACAACAAGAGTGGCATGTGGCCGTCACGAGTGTGAGATGTCTTTGTGTCACAAACAATCAATTCTTAGAACGTCTAACAGAAACTACTTACATGTGAGAAATAAAACTATAATTTTATTTATTTGCCCTTCATAAGTGGCAATTCACCAGTTCTGAAAACTGTTGACGGTCTACTAGTTGTTCCAACACGAGAGAATAAAGACTTTAAAAGTGGTTTGTTTTTTACAGCAGAAAAACTGGAGCAAAGAAAAGGCCTACGCTCCTGGAAGACAGAACTAGTGAGAGCTCTTGATTTCCTACCCGTCTCCAGACAGCTGAACTGTGGCCTCGAGGGGCTTGAAGTTTGAAGCAATGACATCATGGTTCGGCTTCAAATGGTTGTGTTGGGTACTTAAAATAAGTCAGTGTTGACTGGGTGGTTCCTGGGTTGAAGAAAAATATACAACCGTGATTGTGGAGAAAAGGCCTGTCTTGAAAGGTCTTCGTTGTCTTGAAAGGTCTTCGTTATCTTAAAAAGGTCTTTGAGTTCTTGAAAAGTCTTCGTTGTCTTAAAAAGGTCTTTGAGTTCTTGAAAGGTCTTTGTTGTCTTGAAAATTCTTTGTTGTCTTGAAAGTTATTTGTTGTCTTGAAAGTTATTTGTTGTCTTGAAAGGTCTTTATTGTCATGAAAGGTCTTCCTCGTCGTGAAAGGTCTTCATCGTCTTGAAAGGTCTTCGTTTTCTTTTAAGGTCTTTGTTGTTTTGAAAGGTCTTTGTTGTCTTTAAAGTTATTCATTGTCTTGAAAAGTCTTCGTGGTCTTGAAAGGTCTTCATAGTCATGAAAGGTCTTCATTGTCTTGAAAGATAATCGTTGTCTTGAAAGATAATCGTTGTCTTGAAATGTCTTCTTTATCTTGAAAGGAATTTGTTGTCTTGAAGGTCTTCCTTGTCTTGAAAGGTCTTCCTCGTCTTGAGAGGTCTTCGTTGTCTTGAAAGGTCTTCGTTGTCTTGAAAGGTCTTCGTTGTATTGAAAGGTCTTCCTCGTCTTGAGAGGTCTTTGTTGTCTTGAAAGGTCTTTGTTGTCTTGAAAGGTCTTCCTCGTCTTGAGAGGTCTTTGTTGTCTTGAAAGGTCTTCCTCGTCTTGAAAGGTCTTTGTTGTATTGAAAGGTCTTCCTCGTCTTGAGAGGTCTTCGTTGTCTTGAAAGGTCTTCGTTGTCTTGAAAGGTCTTCGTCGTCTTGAAAGGTCTTCCTCGTCTTGAAAGGTCTTCCTCGTCTTGAAAGGTCTTCCTCGTCTTGAAAGGTCTTCCTCGCCTTGAAAGGTCTTCGTTGTCTGGTTCTTGTGGACTGCAGTATTCTAGAGTAATACTACACTGCAGGCTCAGAGGTAGCTGAAGTATAGATGCGGTGTACATAATACTCCCTAAAGAACGTGGCGCTCTGTCATCTGGTCTACATTGTGATCTCAGGAGCTCATAAAGACCACCGGATTGCCTCGCTGCAGAGAGAAAAGAAAGGTATTGATTTCACTTCATCAACAGCTGCTGAGTCCCAACCAGGTGTTGGATACAAAAAAGGTTTTGTTGAGCCTTTTTTTCTCTTCAGCGCAGAGTGATGAGAAACAGAGGACGGGGACACGTCACTCTTACGATCTATTACACGGTCATTATTGCGTTCTACCACAGTACGTTCTTGTCCTTTTCGCTGAAAAATATATTACAATGATTGTGGAGTGATCTATAGTAAAGGAATATATTCTCTTCTCTGCAGCTCCTCTAGACTTCATCTCAAAAGGCGTCTCGCCCTTTAACGTCCACTAATCATGATTAGTCCAACAGACTCACTGCATCTGCAAGAAAAAGTCCATGAAAAGACCATGAAAGCAGCATTCTTGCGTTCTCCACCACATGTGATGAATAAGATGTATTTGGCAACTGCATTACCTTGCAGACTAAGACCAATGAGAATCGTCCACACACTGGGTCCAACGAGCATCCATCATGTTTGACACACAGCCAGTGCTGGAGGGGAAATGAGGTGTTTTTATGGTGGGATGCAAATTAAAACTGGCATTTTGAGGGAGCAGTCAAAAGCACCAGTAATATCCACTGAAGTGTATCAATCCTGTTTTAGCAGCAAAGTCTTAAAAAGAAAAAAAGCCTGTAAAAAAACTAATGTTACAGTTTGAAGCACAACATTCGCTCCCCGTAGGAGACTTTAGAAACCCGTGTGAAGAAACCTTGGCGCTCCTCCCCGGCCCATCTGTGGGATTCATATTTTTAGCAAATTTGCTAAATACACTTCGCTTCCATTCTAATCCTCATGCACAAATTGTCTGGAAAGCGATATTTTGGGTGGAGATATTGTCTGGATACACAATCCTTTAGTATATTAATATCTGACCGTGACCTCCCGTGACACGCGTGTGTTGGTTTTGTGACTTTGACTGACTGTCAACATCTCAGAGGAAACCAATCACCTCAGCCTTATATCTGCCAACATGTGCCTTCAATCATCAGCGAGGCAGCATTTGGGATATGGAAAATGACCAGCCAACATGTGAGCAGCGGATTATTTACACTGCTCAACCGATCGTTACCGGCGTAGATTCAGTACAAATATGTGCTCTGGAGCTCAGGACCTCGTCTGATAATGAAACATGTGGAATTGGCCAGAGGACAGCCGGTAACGTTGGTAATGCCGACATCAACAGCCGTTATAAAGTAGAGAGCAGAGCCGTGGAGTTCCACTGAGGTGCGTTCAGGCTCCATTCACCAAATATTAGTTTTGGGCAAGTGAGTTATAGCGTGATGATGATGTTGGCATCTTTTTGATTGCCAATTGGCCACTGAGCCTGTACCGAGCCAGGATCCGACTGCTTCTCACCCCCGACAGAAGAGAGATATTCTGATAATCCATAATCTCATTTTTGTAATATTGTTGTCCATATTCATAGTATTTATATCTCATCATGTCTCCTACCTCATCTATAACTTCATGACCTCTACTGCCACCGTCACCTGTACTTCACCTGCACTTTACACATATCACATATCTATGTCACATCTGCACTTGTATCTATATTTATATTACCATTCGCACATACTCTGCACTCTTCTGCTTTGCACCTCTGGTTAGCTGATAACTGCATCTCGTTGCACCAGTCCTTGTACTCTGTGTAATGACAATAAAGTTACATTACATTATACATACATTACATGTCATTTAGCAGACGCTTTTATCCAAAGCGACTTACAATAAGTGGATCAACCTAGAGTATAAACTAAGAACAACAAGAATACAGAAAGTAACATTTCCTCAACATAGTCAAACTACAAAAGTACCACAATAAGAGCTATTTAAGAGCCACTGAAATGCTAATCTGTGTTTGAATTTGAAGTTGAATCTATTCTAATCTAATGTAATATTCTATTTCTTTTTTCCAATGTTCCGAATATGTTTCTGTTCTTTTCTTTATGATTGCGTTGACTGGTGTTTGTAGAGCCGTGTCGGCGTGAGACGGGTTCAGGACTTAGTCCCCACACCGACCGACCCGGGAGACTCTTCCTTGGCTTCATCTCTTGTCTTCGGAGGGCGTCGGCATGGAGGGCGTGTTGTGAATTAATTTGACAGTGTTTTAAAAAATGTAGTGCTTGTTTGTTGATGTTTATTATCAGGGGGTATCTGCCTAATTCTGCCCTACATGCATTTGCTGGTGTCTTTCTTTGAACATTGAGGATTCTGCATGTAGGGCTTCTGTGGGGTCTCTCTCTCTCTATCTCTCTCTCTCTCTCTCTCTCTCTCTATCTCTCTCTCTTTACATGGGAGAATAACATGTAAAGAAGGTGTCAGCATGAGAAAGGCGATGGCTAGAAACGATGCGCCGTGGAAAAGGGCAATCAACGTTTCATTGATTTTTACGAAGTGATCTCTGGTTGTGTTGATCCAGAACATTCCGCGCGTTGTGGTTGTTTTGGGGGGTTCGATGAGGCTTGTTGGTTAATCAACTTGGAGGAAGACGGCGTGCCTCAGCCCACAGAGCGTGATGAACAAAAGCGCGATGAGTAATGAATGCGATCGGATTTTATTATCGTGTAGCGATTTATTGTCCGCCTTGGCTCCGACGTGGGAGTAGCGGCAGAACATATTTGTCTTGTATTGACAGCGTGCGCACACAGACGACGGAAAAAGAACAGAAGAGAAAAAGACAGTGGGAGAGGAAGATGAAGGGGAAGTGAGCCGATCGTCAGCACACTTTCATGTGTACTTGGGAACACAACCACACTCTCACCCACAGAGTCCCATACAGAACCGCTACCGGAGGTAAAAATAGCCTTCGCAAACAGCATAAGAGCACAAAGCCAATTAACTGGCATTGTGTTCAGAAGCTTCCAGCGCTCCAGAGGATTCACGTTCCACCAGCGAGAACGCCGGAGCCGTTAGCTAAAACCGACATCAGCTTTTGTTTTAGATGCAGGAAACAGATACAAGAAGAGAGAAAATCCCCCCTCGGATACTCCGAACTGTTATGTGGAGCATAATCAATCTGGAACATTCAGTGCAGTCCTGGAGAGACTTTGAGTGCTCGTTGTCTTTCGCCTAGCCTCCAACCTTCCTTATCTGCTGCTGCTTAAGCCTACATGCGATAGAAAAAGAACGCCCCAGAAAAGAGAGGCTCTTTGTCAGCACACTGTTGTGTACTAACGGACACCACAGGGTACTCGTGGTTCTCATGTCTGAAAAATCTAAATAGGAAACATTTTATCTGGCATCACACTACTGCCTTGGCTCAGTGTTACCAGAGCGATAAACAGCACTGTGTTGGAGGCACAGGGGTCTCCATTGGCGGAGGCATGTTGCTAAGGACTAAGTGTGAAAATGGCACACCGACTCCGACAGCTGTGAAGAAGTAAAAATATATGAAGTTATTAAGTGACGTGTTGAGGTATTGTGTCCTTTGTGGCGAAGATCATAACGCAAACAGTTCTATGTACCACTGGATCCACCTGGACAGGTAGCTGATTGGCCGAAAGCTTTAAAAAAGGTGTAATGTGTAGCACTTGGGACCAAACTATCTAACTTTACAGTCATCAGTTATTTGAAAAGTAGAAATACTGCCTTGTATTCATGCCTCCACCAACCAGTGGAGTTGTTACACGTACATCCAGGTTAGTCCAATCGTCATCAAGTCATCATCTTAGCCACAGGGACCTTCGACCAACCGATTACAATCAGTTCAACCCGGATTCCAAGAGGACGTTTGTGTCAGATTGGAAGAAATTTCACTCAAGGTGTTCCTTGGATATTGAATTCAGCAGAATGGACTGGATGGACGGACAAACAGACAACCTGGGAACAAGCTTTCATCTGACACTTACCCTTTCAAAGTGTTTTCAGTCCATCAAAGTTAATTGTAGCATTTTGGTTCATAAAAAGGTCTTGGCTGTTAAGATAATGACGGCCAAAGACCAATTTAAAGATGAACAAAGACCAAGATGATGACAGCCAAAGACCAAGATAAAGATGAACAAAGACCCAGACGATAAGGGCCAAAGACCAAGATAAAGATGAACAAAGACCAAGATGATGAGGGCCAAAGACCAAGACGTTGATGACCAAAAATAAAGATGAACAAAGACCAAGATGTTGACCGCCAAAGACCAAGATGATGGCAGACAGACAGATAGACAAGCCTTTTTATCCAACCTACAAGTATTACATACACAATGACATAAAACAAGCTGCAAAGCATCACATTTGAGAGGCATTCACTTTTTCTCTGTGTGTGTGTTTGTGTGTGTGTGTGTGTGTGTGTGTGTGTCCTAATTTTCTGAACCATTGGTCAATCGTTTCGGCGCCTCGGAGGAGACAGGAACCGTTACCTCTCGGTTTGACCTCATTCACTGACGCTTGTACTTTGTCATTTTTATTGAGTTTTTCCCGGCGAAAGGCGAGCGGTCCCAGTGTTTCCCCCGAGCCGCGGACCGAACTGACCACTGGTGTTGTGGCGTCGTTATTGAGTTTTCAAGTACTCAATAAAGCGGCAAAATAAAAGAATGAAAGAAATAAACTCTCGCAGGAAAGTCAATTGAGCTGCGTGAGGACAGTTGATCTCACGGTGGGAGCCGCTGATTGTTTGGTTTACCACCTGCGGTCTGAAGCCGGGAGAAGATTGCCAGCCACCTGCTGGGGGCACTGCAGAGTGACTGATGGCTGTGTGTGTGTGTGTGTGTCAGACAATGCTTCCGTGAGAGACACATGTGTGCGTCAGGAAAAGAGAGTGTGTGTGAGTATGAGAGGGTGTGTGTGTGCGTGGGAGTTTAACTCTTAAAGTGAGTGAAAGCATCACAGAGAAAGTTTGAAGGTGTCTCATTCGTGCAGGTGTGAGTAGTTCAGAGTGTGTGTGTGTGTGTATGTATGTGTGTGTGTGTGTGTGTGTGTGTGTGTGTGTGAATGCCAGGAATATTTCTTCACAGCGAGGAGGCGATGGAGAGTGACTTCAAATAAGGCAACAGGAACAATAACAGCAGCATCTCTGTGTAGTTTACGGCTCTGGGAATTGAATTGTCTCTTCAGAGCTCCGCCTCCCGCCGTGTCACAACGTCGTTTCGAGGTTTTTAATCCCCCCCCCCCCCGCCTCCCCCTCCCCCCCATGTAGAGGTGGAGCGCACGGGACCCTATGGCTCCATCGTCGGCCATAATATGATGGTGCATCACCAATTAAGGCTTTGTAAGTTAAGAGAAGAATTTTAAAAGTGATTCTTGATTTTACAGGGAGCCAGTGCAGAGCAGCTAGTGCAGGAGTAATGTGATCTCTTTTCTTAGTTTTAGTGAGAATACGAGCTGCAGCATTCTGGATCAACTGGAGGGACCTAAGAGATTTATTAGTGCAGCCTGATAATAAGGAGTTGCAGTAATCCAGTCTCGAAGTAACGAACGCGTGAACCAATTTCTCTGCATCTTTTGAGACAAGATGTGCCTGATTTTGAAATATTACGTAGATGGAAGAATGCAGTCCTTGAGATTTGCTTTATGTGGGAGTTAAAGGACAAGTCCCGATCAAAGATAACGCCGAGATTCTTTACAGTGGTGTTGGATGCTAGAGTAATGCCATCTACAGAAATCACATCACCAGATAATTGATCTCTGAGGTGCTCAGGGCCGAGTAGAATTACTTTGGTTTTGTCGGAGTTTAACATCAAGAAGTTGCCGGTTATCCATGTTTTTATGTCTTTAAGACATGCTTGAATTTTAGTGAGTTGGTTGGTCTCCTCTGGTTTTATCGATAAATATAGTTGAGTATCATCTGCATAACAATGAAAGTTTATGGAGTGTTTCCTGATAATGTTGCCCAAAGGAAGCATGTATAAGGTAAATAAAAGTGGCCCAAGCACAGAACCTTGTGGAACTCCATGACTAACGTTGGTCATCGAGGCTTCATCGTTTACAAATACAAACTGAGATCGATCTGATAAATAGGATCTAAACCAACTTAGGGCGGTGCCTGGAATGAAGATCGACTGCTCCAGTCTCTGTAATAGGATGTAATGGTCAATGGTGTCGAATGCAGCACTAAGGTCTAACAAGACCAGTACAGAGATGAGTCCTCTATCAGCACTAAGGTCTAACAAGACCAGTACAGAGATGAGTCCTCTATCAGCACTAAGGTCTAACAAGACCAGTACAGAGATGAGTCCTCTATCAGCACTAAGGTCTAACAAGACCAGTACAGAGATGAGTCCTCTATCAGCACTAAGGTCTAACAAGGTCCCTTCCTTCTTCTCCCTGCCTCATTCTCCCTGCCTCCTTCTCCTTGCCTCCTTCTCCCTGCCTCCTTCTCCCTGCCTCCTTCTCCCTGCCTCCTGCTCCCTGCCTCCTGCTCCCTGCCTCCTTCTCCCTGCCTCCTTCTCCTTGCCTCCTTCTCCTTGCCTCCTTCTCCCTGCTTCCTTCTCCCTGCCTCCTTCTCCCTGCCTCCTTCTCCCTTCCTCCTGCTCCCTGCCTCCTGCTCCCTTCCCTTCCCTCTGTAGGCGCCTGTCCTCGGGGACTCCTCAGCGACGCGGCTCCAGAACACAATAAATAGATCAGAGGCGTCGTTGCGTTCCTCCCCCATGGAGCGGAGCAGTGAGACAGGACGCCGTCTCACTGCCGGCAGGTCGGGTAAAAATACCGATCAAAGCTCCTCGCCTCTCCTGGTGGAACGCGGCCTGTGGGTGATTCACGCTCCGTACTGCTGGGCTGATGCATTCTGGGGCGCAGCGGGCAGCCGGGTCGTTCCATCACGTCCGCTCGCTGCTTTCGCTGCCTCCTTCCGTTCCTTCTTTCCTTCTCTCCTTCTCTCCTTCTCTCCTTCTCTCCGTCCGTCTCCATCTGTCTGTGAGTGGATGGAGTTGAAGTGGTACAGAGGCAGACTCTCTGATATTAAAGCCATACATTTGTAAGAAAAATTGTTCTGTTGTTGTTTTGTAAAAGAAACACATCACAAACAAACAAAGAAAACAAACAAACAAACAAACAAACGAGCTCACGCCGCTGCAGACATCAGAGCCTGAAACCCTGAGGGAACGTGAACGGTGTGCAAAATATAGAATAACACGAAACCACAAAACAAAAACCGTCTAACGTGAGGATACAGTAACATGAATACTAATGTCAGCCAGGAGGGGGGAAGGAGTCCGGTTGTATAGAAGTCTAGAAGCATTCTCTCTCCAGAACACCAGGGGGCAACTTCTCTGGTTGTATAGAAGTCTATGCTTCATGTGTTAGAGCTGCATTCTCTCTCCTGAACACCAGGGGGCGACTCCTCTGGTTGTATAGAAGTCTATGCTTCATGTGTTGGAGCTGCATTCTCTCTCCTGAACATCAGGGGGCGACTCCTCTGGTTGTATAGAAGTCTATGCCTCCTGTGTTTAACCTGCATTCTCTCCTGACCACCATGGGGCTCCTTTGGTTGTATAGAAGTCTATGCTTCATGTGTTAAAGCTGCATTCTCTCTCCTGACCAACAGGGGCGACTGCTCTGGTTGTATAGAAGTCTATTCTTCATGTGTTAAAGCTGCATTGTCTCCCTTGACCACCAGGGGGTGACTCCTCTGGTTGTATAGAAGTCTATACAGTGACTCTACGTCTTTTGATGTATTCCCTCAGTAAAGATGTAAACATGAGTTTATGTCTCAGTCTCTGTTACACTTTATTAGATCTTTATTTGTCATTAACAAATTAACTTTCAATGTAATTTAATGTTTATTTAGTGCATTATGGTTTCCACAAGCCAATGAGTGACATCACAGGGGCGACGCCCACTTCCTATATTCAGTGTCATTACGTTTTAATCTCACTATATCTATATTTCTTTCTCTGAATATTAGACCCCGCTATAGACCCCTATGTCGTCCTTTTTCATAATTACAAAGGTCCCATATGTGTTCTACAGCGTGGCGCCAGGCGGTTCAACCTTAACTACGTCAGTTAACTGCCTCCTGACTTTAGAGATGAACTCCTCTCAGAGCCGTGAGGCTGGAGCGTTTCCAAGAGGGACGCTTTGCCCTTTACATCGGGAATTATTTTGACCGTCATATGTTTTGCCTGGGTTTCTTTGCCTTGCTAATTTCCTGTTCCTGCCACACACACACACACACACACACACACACACACGGCCATGTTCCATGAGGTGGTTTTCTGAACCCGACTCTCTGTGTGCTGAGCGGAGAGAGGAACCTCCTGAGGACCGCCGGCTGCCACTGAGGACGTTCCTCTGGACGCCTTCACTGTCCTCAACATGTCCCCTCATCAGACGCCTTAAGGGCCTTTTGGCACGAGTCTGATGACGGTCACGAGACGGCAGCGTGCCGGACTCACACCGGAGACGTCTGTGACTTGTCCAACAGCTCAGAGCGAGGGCCGAGGGTCGGGTAAGACTAGCGAAAGTAGGTCAGATGAAAAGAAAAAGGATTCAGCTGAAAACTGTACCGCCGGTTGGCAACTCTTTTACAGTTATGGTATCTCGCAGCCTCCACCGTCCTGGCCTCCACCGACGTTACCTCCTCCTCCCTGGCCTCCTCCACCGAGAACCACACGCCTCCAGGACCGTTCCTGAAGGCCTCGTCTCCAGGACTCAGTTTGTAGCTGTAGAACTAGAAGTGACGTCACGTGTTATTACACTGTTCACAACCTGCAGTTATTCTCGTGTCTTGACAAGCCGTACGAGTCTCAGGGCGTCTGAGGGGCGATCTGGAAGGTGTTGGTATCGAGACCAGAAGGGACGCAGGTAAAAAAGTGTAATTAGTTTATAAATGACTCGGCACATGTTGCCTGGAAACCTCGAAGAGAACTTAGAAGTTCAGAAGAAGCAGAAGAGCCTCCTTGGAGGGAAGCGGGACTAGGATGTAGGATGTAGGACGTATGATATAGGATAAAGGATGTAGGATGTAGGATGTAGGATAAAGGATGTAGGATGTAGGATAAAGGATGTAGGATGTAGGACGTAGGATATATGATGTAGGACATAGGATGTAGGATGTAGGATGTAGAATGTAGGATGTAGGATACAAAATACAGGATTTAGGATGTAGGATATAGGATGTAGGATGTAGGATGTAGGATTTAGGACGTAGGCAGAACGGCCTTACATGGATCTGCACACTCCGGTACAGTAGAAGAAGAAGAAGAAGAAGAAGAAGAAGAAGAAGAAGAAGAAGAAGAAGAAGAAGAAGAAGAAGAAGAAGAAGTTCTTTGAATATCAATGTGTTCAGAAGTATCTGATAAATGAGGCGCGGATGATAACAAATGAATTGTGTCATCAGTTGTTGTTGGATGTTTGGATGTTGTTGAACTGGATGTATCAAATGCAGAACAAAATATATATATATATATATATATATATATATATATATATAGTATGTATGTGTGTATATATATATATATATTATTTATATATAGTTATATATATTAAATGTCTGAGTCTTCTTGTTGCAAGTACCTGAAAACGTCTAAGAATATAATCACTATTCTCACTATTAATTTGTAATTGAAAAGATAAAGTATTGTATAAACATTGTTCATACCTCTCAAGACGACAGAATAGAAGAATAGCCTCTTAGTATAACATTCACAGAAATGTTTTTATTAATGTGCTTATTAAATAATACAAAGAAGAAATATATATATATATATGTGTGTATATATATATTTATGTATATATATATATGTATATATGTTTTGATATATATATATATATGTTTATATATGTATACATATGTTTTATATATATTTGTATATATATATGTTTATATATGTAAACATATGTTTTATATATATATATATTTGTATACAGGCACGTGCACAGATAGAGCCCTAGTGGTGCTCAAGCTCCGCCCCTTTTGCCCTGGATGAGTAAAGTGCCCTTTTTTCAGGAGGCATTTCATTCATCAGTATTTAAGAATAAAAGTTACTCTCTCTGTCATCAATTCCCCCCAAATGTGTTTTGATATCCGACGGGGCTTTTATCTGAGTTCTTGTGAGACTTTCGCTCCGACATGCTCCGCGCTGCTCACGAGCCCCCGGCTTGGTACTTTTGGTAAAGAAGAAAAGTTGATGCAGTGTGAAAAGAAAAAACTAATTGGGTGTTGTGGCTCAGTGGGTAGAAGCGTGTGATTGGTGTACACAACGTCCTGGGTTCCAGCCCCAGCAGTGGCAAAAACAACTTCAACATTTTTGTATTTCTTTTCAGAGGGGAGCACATTGTTTTGCTCCCCTCTCTGAATGGCGCCCTAGGCGGCCGCCTAGACCGCCTGTAGGAAAAACCGCCCCTGGTTCAGAGGGCCACATGTGCCGGCCTTAGTCTGAGGACCGCCGCTCTTGGCTGTTGATGTCTGTCAATATCGCTCATTTTGAAAATGACGTAAGAGGACAATAGTACTGTTGTTGCTATATAATAATTCATCTTCATTCATAAAGGAAGTGTAAGATAGCGGTCTGATGCTGTCCAGAGGAGACGCAGGTCATATTGCTGCTTATGCATCAACTCTGTCACAATCTTCTTTTGGCATTGGGTGCCCTTTTTTTGGGGTTTGAGCACCTGCCCCCCAAAATGTCTGTGCACGTGCCTGTTTGTATATATATATATATATATGTATACGGTATATGTTTCTATAAATACATATATCTGTATATCTACATATCTAAATGCTCATGTTTTTCCCCCTGAAGCCAACAGAATGATGAGAAGTTGAACATGAAGCTCCGTCTGGATCAGATTCATATCATTGGGATATCAAATATTTGGGAGTTGACTTCAACATCAGCGTTTCATTATATTGTGTTCATCTGGTGAGAACACCGTGACGACACACACACACACACACACACACACACACACACGGGGCTGTGAGACTCATCTATAACCCTGAAGAGCGAGGAGACCACCGAGCGCCGGATGAATGGCCGATTAATCCCCCCCCCCACCCCCACCCCCCTGTTGGGCCCCTCGTAGCTCGGGGTCCCCTTGAAGCCGTAACACACTTCCAGCCCACTTACGGCGGCGCGGCGTCACGGCGCTGAGTGATGACCTCATTACGCTCAGAGGGGTGTGTGTTCCGCTGGCCACGGCCAATTTACAGTGATTTGTGAGGTGGAACAATATAGGGATGAAGCGGAGCACGTGTGTGTGTGTGTGTGTGTGTGTGTGTAAGTGTTGTTTTTTGTATGGGGGTCTGGGTGGTGTGTGTGTCGAGGAAAAGGTGAGTTGAGTGAGTGTGTGTGTGTGTATGTACGTGTACATGTGTGTATGTGTGTGTGTGTGTGTGTGTGTGTGTGTGAGAGAGACATGCAAAGGTCATACTGGGGACAGGTGGAAATAAGCCAATAAGCCAGAATCTCATTTCCTGTGAACTGGAGGTAAAAAATAGTGAGAAATGGAGGGAAAAGGAGGAGAAGGGGGGAAAGGAGGAGGAGGGGGGAAAAGGAGGAGGGAGGGGGGGGGGGCAGTACAAGAGAAATAGAAATCTCCTTGATAAAAGAAAATTGAGCAAGGAATGTGAAGAAGAATATAAAGATGAACAAGAGAAGTCAGAGTGAGAGAGAACATGTGAAGAGAGGAAGAGAGGAAGAGGGATGATGTAAGGAGGAGAGGGGGAAGAGGAGATGAGAAAGAGAAGAGGAGAGGAGAAATACAGGCAGATAAGGAGAGGAGAAAGAGGACAAGGAGGTGAAAGGATGAGGTCACAGGGAGCTGACTAAAGGCAAACGGGAGGAGAGAGGAGACAAGGAGAGGACACAAGGAGATAAAAAGAGGCAAAGGGAGAAAAGAGAGGAAATGAAGAAGATAGGAAATAAGATAGGAGAGAAGGAGAGAGGAGACACAGAAGTGAGAAGAGAAAAAAGGAAAAGAGAGAAGGAGGAAAACAATGTTTATATTATTGTTTAGTTTATGTTCTTATTATATGATGAACTGATGAGTGAAAGAGACAAAGAGAGGAGAGGAGAAACAAAGGAGGAGGAGAGGAGAAACAAACAAGGAGGAGAGGAGAAACAAATGAGGAGGAGAGGAGAAACAAATGAGGAGGAGGAGGAGGAGAGGAGAAACAAACGAGGAGGAGAGGAGAAACAAATGAGGAGGAGGAGAGGAGAAACAAACGAGGAGGAGAGGAGAAACAAACGAGTAGGAGAGGAGAAACAAATGAGGAGGAGAGGAGAAACAAATGAGGAGGAGAGGAGAAACAAATGAGGAGGAGGAGAGGAGAAACAAACGAGGAGGAGAGGAGAAACAAATGAGGAGAGGAGAAACAAATGAGGAGGAGGAGAGGAGAAACAAACGAGTAGGAGGAGGAGGAGAGGAGAAACAAACGAGGAGGAGAGGAGAAACAAATAAGGAGGAGGAGAGAGGCAACAAACGAGGAGGAGGAGAAACAAACGAGGAGGAGGACAGGAGAAACAAATAAGGAGAGGAGCAACAAACAAGGAGGAGGAGAGAAACAAACAAAATGACGGAGAGAATGTTCCTACTCTCTATCGTCATCAGAGGAGAGGACGGAAGACAGGATGAGCCAGGAAAGGGGAGAAGAGGAGAGGAGACAATGCAAGGAGACGGGAAGGGAGCAGCTGCTCCTCTGCTCCTGTTAGGCCAGTAAAAAGAGTCTCTCTCTCTCTCTCTCTCTCTCTCTCTCTCTCTCTCTCTCTCTCTCTCTCTCTCTCTCTCTCATTAAAACCGGCCCGGTGAGAGCCACTGATGGAGCTTGTGAGGTCCGCTGAGGGGGTGAGGAGCAGGGAGTGCCCTCCTCCTCCTCCTCCTCCTCCTCCTCCTCCTCCTCCTCCTCAGGCCGACACCGCCCCCCGCTGGGCCACGAGGGAACTACAGGCCGACGTGGAGGAACGCTTTTCTTTCTGTGGCGGCTGACTCCTGACGACACTCCAGAGTGTGTGTGTGTGTGTGTGTGTGTGTGTGTGTGTGTGTGTGTGTGTGTGTGTGTGTGTGTGTGTGTGTGTGTGTGTGTGTGTGTGTGTGTGTGTGTGCGTGCGTGTGTGGTTCTGGAAGGAGCTCCCCTGAAAGCCTCACGCTGGTTCACTGGGTTTTGAATTATTGCAGAAACTAATATTCACACTCGGTGAGATGATGGTCACAAACAAAGCTCTGACGGTTCAACCGCCGGTCAACAGATCTCCGGGAGGCGGGCGGTCACATGACTCATTTCCCCACTTTATGAGACCAAAGGTCTCCTGAAGAACAACATGATGTCAATGCTGAGTCATCCACAGTCCTCAACGCTCACATTCGAGTTAAATTAATCTCAGAAGAACCTTTGGTGGTGAAACTAAGTCAGGAGACTTTGGCCTCCACCGTAATCATTTAAACCATTCTTCTTCTTTCTTATAATTTGAAATCAAGAACACGGGATGTTGTTTTCTGGTTTTCACACCAATAGGATCAGATGAACAGTCAACACTCAGGTCGTATGCCAAGGTGGACTTAGAAATTAACTAGATTATTAGTGTCTTAGTACCAATAGAATGTGTTGTAGGTTTCTTGGTGTCGTGTTAAAACACACACACACACACACACACAACTCACCTCCCCCGTCAGTCTATTCTTATTACAGGACAGGATTCTTATTACCGAGGTCCGATTTGGCATCTCGAAAAATAAACCAGAGGAGAGGGGAACGTTGCTATGGAAACAGTTTCGGACAAACGTAATTGTCTCTGCTCCACCTTGTGCAGGTGGAGCAGAATGTTACGGGTTTCCTGGAGTCATGCATGAAATATAGACTTATTTCATAACCCGTGTGTGTGTGTGTGTGTACGTGTGTGTGTGTGTGTGTGCGTGTGTGTGTGTGTGCTCTTATATTGCTCTAAAATGAGACACTACATCTTCTCCAACTCTGCAGAAGACAGAAGCCGACATTAAAGAATAAAGTGTCTCTTTCTCCCCCTGCAGCCGCCCTGAGAGCCCTTCATGTCCTCCTCTCTGACTCTCATCAGCACCAAACACTGGTCACGACCTTATTGGGTAGTTCAACTTGGGAGCTTCCAACACACAAAACCAGACATCACACATTCAGAAATACACGTGCAACGATTAGTTTGAACCCCAGTTGGACATTGTGGTTAAACTGTGTAAAACATTATAATAAACATGAGCAAATATGATGAAGTTAGACATCAAATAAAAGAAGACATGTTGGGCTCTAAGTCATAACTCAACTCAACCAAAATAATCACGAAGATTTCATAATCATCATTCTGTCAGGAGAAAGACAGATGGCATAAAGCAAGAGGACTTCAGACATGTTCACATCAGAGATATAGAAGTGAAATAAATAGTTTGGTACATGAGAAGTCAAACGGCACAGATGGAGCTCCAATGTGCCAAATGCACATTTCACAGACTTCTCCTAAATCTCTACTAAAAACTCTCCAACTATTGTTCAGCTTTAGTTCATCATAGTCTGACTTCACAGAGACTGTTCACACGGTGTTATCTGTTAGTTAAAGCTTTACCGTTCATCCCTCCCAGAGATAAGCCTCATGAAAGTTATTACTCTTTCTAGGCGAATGAAAATAGAATAAATGGATGAAATGTGAATATTTTATAATCATCAGAGCAGAAAATGACAAACGTGACGATTCAGGGAAACGACGACATCATTAGAACGTGTCGAACCGAGCGAGCCTCCTTTGCCTGGGGGTGAGTGTGTGTGTGTGTGTGTGCGTGGGTGTGGGTGTATGTTTGCATGTTTACGTGTGTTAGTGTGTGTAGGTCTGCATGTTTGTGTGTATGCGTGCATGTTTGAATGGGTGAGTGTGCATGTTTGAATGTGAGTGTGTGTGTATGTTTAAATGTGAGTACGCATGTTTGCGTGAGTGTGTGAGTGTGTGTATGTTTGCGTGTGCGAGTGTATGTTTGCGTGTGTGAGTGTGTGTTTGCATATGCGAGTGTGTGTATGTTTGCGTGTGTGTGTATGTTTGCATATGCGAGTGTGTGTATGTTTGCATATGCGAGTGTGTGTATGTTTGCGTGTGTGAGTGTGTTTGCATATGCGAGTGTGTGTATGTTTGCGTGTGTGTGTATGTTTGCATATGCGTGTGTGTGTATGTTTGCATATGCGAGTGTGTGTATGTTTGCGTGTGTGTGTATGTTTGCGTGTGTGAGTGTGTATGTTTGCGTGTGTGAGTGTGTGTATGTTTGCGTATGTGTGTTTGCATGTTAGCGTGTGTGTGTCCATCTCCCCGTCTAGAAGCGCTCGTTGCTTCTCTGCATGTTGAATTTCTACGATCTCGTCGCTGCTTCTCCTCCGTCTGACTATCACACCTCTCTCTTTCTTTCTCTTTCTGCCTCCGAGTTTATCACTTCCCCGTTCTCCCTTTTTGCCAATTAAAGACGGAGCTCCTCCGTCGTGGCGAGCTGCGGAACATCTCCACAGCGCCAACACCCAGACACGGACCTCGTGGCGGAGGGAACATCAAAGCCCCTCAGAGGTTATGAGGTCATCGTGAAGAGAAACTTTACAAGTATTACATATTTGTTCATCTTCAAAACATCCAAACATGAAGCGGCGAGCACGACGCGGTGTTCACGCGGAGGAGGAGCCCATCAGTCTTAGTTCTGCTGTTACGTGAACAAATATATACATATTAAGATATATTTTCTTATTTTATTGCTCAAGAATTTTCCACACAAAAAACAAAAACACACGGGCGTCGAGCGGGACGACGGAGGTAAAAACTGACCAGACGAACTGCGTTCAGAACACGAACGGTGTGTGTGTGTGTGTGTGTGTGTGTCCTTAGAGATGACCCCACGGATACGTCAGCGGATTATATTTCATGGCATCACACTGCACCCCCCCCTCATCTCATCTCCATCAACAGAGTCCACCGACACATTTTACCGGAGGTTAATTGTCTGGAAAACATGCGCCACCGGAACAGTGGGAACACCTCGCCGCGTCCTTCAGCCCCGCGGCTGAGCGCCACCGTTAGCTAACGACTCATCCAAACTTGGGAGGAAGAAGAAGAAGAATTAAAAAAATAAAATATAGTGGAAGGAATCATTTTCTTTCTCTACTTAAAGGTCTGATGAGAAGACAACGTGGCGGGGTCCCGTTAGCAAGGTCCCGTTAGCAACGACCGTCAGGCAACGCCCCGTCAGGCAACGCCCCGTCAGGCAACGCCCCGTCAGGCAACGCCCCGTCAGGCAACGCCCCGTCAGGCAACGCCCCGTCAGGCAACGCCCCGTTAGCAACATTGCGTAGGGCAACGTCACGATGGCAATGTTATGTGAAACGTCACATTAGCAACGTCCCGTTAGGCAACGTCCCGTTAGCAACATTGCATAGGTCAACGTCACGTTGGCAATGTTATGTGAAAAGTCACATTAGCAACGTCATGATAGGCATCGTCCTGTTAGCAAGGTTGCGTTAGCAAGGTTGCGTTGGCAACATCGCGTTGCCAACGTCACGTTGGCAATGTTATGTGAAACAACGTCACGTTAGCAACGTAACGTGAAACGTCATGTTAGGCAACGTCACGTTAGGCAACGTCACGTTAGCAAGGTCGCATTGGCAACGTCACGTTGGCAATGTTATGTGAAACAACGTTACGTTAGCAACATCACGTTAGGCAACATCACGTTAGCAAGGTCGCGTTGGAAACATTGCGTTGACAATGTTATGTGAAATAACGTCCCGTTAGCAACGCCCCCTAGCAGCCCTGTTAGCAGCGGCGGTAGCAGTGCGGCTAGCAGCTGCGCGGCTAGCAGCAGCCGCAGTGGAAGTCGGCGTTGGGGTCACGCAGCAGCTTGCGGCGGTCGCCATGGAGACAGTCCAGGTGGAACCAGGCGTCGCACACGTCGCACTGGATCCACTGCACCGTGTCCTGCTGCGGCAGCCGGCAGCGCGGCGCCGCACACGGCTCCACCGCGCCGCCCGCCGCTCCCTCCTCCTCGTCGTCTTCGTCCTCGGAGGAGGAGGAAGAGGACGACGACGAGCCAGATGAGGAGGAGGCGGAGGAGGTGGAAGAGGAGGACGAGGAGGACGGGGAGGGCATGGAGGAGGGCAGTGAGGAGGGCATGGAGGGCAGGCAGGGCCGGGGGGGGGGCGGGTGCTTCCTGGGGCGGCCTCGCCGTTTACTGAGAGGAGAGAGAGAGAGAAGAGGAGAGAGGAGGAGATTATATATCTTCCTTTGGATTTACCTGGATTATCGCTATATATTTAGAGTAAAACACGGGAAGTATTTTTAAATATGCAAAACAGACCGAATCCTGAAGAACAGGAATGTAAACATGAACTAAAGCCAGGTCCCAAATTAGTTTCATTTTCTATACCTCAGAAAAACAAAATAAATCCATCGTCTTCATGTTTCGTAAAACAATAATATGATGATATGTGAAAAAAGATCGCGAGAAGAATGAAAGTGTCCTTAAATGTTATGACTACAGGTGAAAAAGGAAGACATATATATACATATATATATATATATATATATATATATATATATATATATATTTCTTTATATATAAGATTATATAAATATATTTCTTTATATATAAGAATATATAAATATAATTTATATAAATATATTTATTTGTATATAAACCTATGTATTTATCTATATAAATATATTTACATATATTAGTATGAGTAGTATGCAAATGAGGCATTATCTAATGTTGACTTTTGGACGTGTTTATAGAAGCTAAATAGATTAAAATCTGCCCTTTGATGTTGCGGTTCCTCTTGTGTTTAACAGTCAGGTGCAGGTGGGTCTGTGTGGAGCTCCGCCTCCATCGACCTCTCACCTGGTGGGATGGTGGAAGCGGCTGAACGGCGCCCGGCCTCGCTCCTCGGCGCAGATCCTCACGGAGGGCGAGGCCAGGCTGTAGTTCTCCCCCCCGACCACCAGGGGGGAGAACACCGGGGAGCAGAGAGCCCGCCTCCTGCCCCTCTGCGCCGCCGCCGGGGAGCCGAGCGCCGCCTTCTGCTGGCGGAAGGCGGCGATGTTGCCGTGCACCACCGTCTGGACCTGCCGCGGGGCCGCCGCTGCCGTCCGCGCCTCCTGCTTGGCGAGCGTCGCCTGGAGGAGGTGCTGGTGGTCCAGGCGGCTGTTGGTCATGGCGCCGTGGAAGCTGCCGATGGTGCGGATGCCGGCGGGGAAGGGCTTGGCCTCCGGCGCCCGCCGCGCCGCGTCGCCGTGGCTCCTGGGCGGCGGCGGCAGAGGAGGCGGCGAGCCGAGGCTCTCCGACTCCGACCGGTAGAGGCGCCTCCTCTTCTTCGCCCGCGACCGCTGGCCCTCCTCAACGCCGCCCGCCGGAGCTGGACGGAGAGAACCAGGATCAGGTGTGTGTTCAGGTGTGTGTTCAGGTGTGTGTTCAGGTGTGTGTTCAGGTGTGTGTTCAGGTGTGTGTTCAGGTGTGTGTTCAGTATTGCCTCAATACAGCCAAACACCAGAGGTCACACACGATGACCTGTGATCTCCATGACCGTCTACATTCCTCCCTCCCTTCACCCCCTCTACTCTCATTGGCCCCACCTCCTCCTCTCCTCTCCTCTCCTCTCCTCTCCTCGGTCTCTCCTCTTCCTCCTCCTCCTCCTCCTCCTCCTCCTCCTCCTCCTCTCATTGGCCTCACCTCCTCTCTTGTCTCACCTCCTCCTCTACTCTCCTCGGTCTCACCTCTTCTTCCTCCTCTCTCCTCAGTTTCACCTCCTCCTCCTCCTCCTCCTCCTCCTCCTCCTCCTCCTCCTCTCTCCTCAGTCTCACCTCCTCCTCCTCCTCCTCCTCCTCCTCCTCCTCCTCCTCAGTCTCACCTCCTCCTCCTCCTCCTCCTCCTCCTCTCTCCTCAGTCTCACCTCCTCCTCTGCTCCTCGGCTCGTCCGAGCTGTCGTCCTCCAGCAGCACCGTGTGCGCCGACTTCCTGCGGCTGCGGGAGGAAGTGGGCTGGAAGGACTTGGCGGACGGCGCCGACGGCGCGCACGCCGAGGAGGAGAACGGCGGAGGCGTCGACGGCGGCGGCGAGGACGGGCCGGCGGCCGGGGGCGGCGAGGAGGAGGAGCCCGGGTCGGAGGCGGCGCCGCCGTGGCTCAGGCTCCTCTTGAAGGTCCAGGCGCTGCCCTTCATCTTGCTCAGGCTGCCGATGGAGCTGAGGATCACCGTGGCCCGGTTCAGGGACAGCCGGGACAGGTCCAGGTTGGCGGCCACCTTGCGGTCCAGATTGGTCCTGATGCGGTTCTGCAGGTCGGAGGAGAAGGTCCCCGCCTACGAGGCACGAGAACAGGCGTTACGACGAGACCTCCACCGGGGGGCGGGGCTTGTAAACACGAGGATAAGGGTCTCTTTATGGAGACTCGGCCCCATAAACTTCGTTAAACTTCTTAATCTTCGTTAAACTTCATTAAATTTCGTTAAACTTCTTAAAACTTTGTCAGTCTTCGTTAATCTTCTTAATCTTCGTTATACTTCATTAAACTTCATTGATCTTCGATAATCTTTGTTAAACTTCGTTAATCTTTTTTAAACTTCGTTAATCTTCATTAATCTTATTAAACTTCTTTTATCTTCATTAATCTTCGTTAATCTTAAAACTTTGTCAGTCTTCGTTAAACTTCATTAATCTTCGTTAAACTTCATTGATCTTCGTTAAACTTCTTTATTCTTTGTTAATCTTCATTATTCTTCGTTAATCTTATTAAACTTCTTTTATCTTCGTTAATCTTCTTAAAACTTTGTCAGTCTTCGTTAATCTTCGTTATACTTCATTAATCTTCATTTATCTTCGATAATCTTCGTTAATCTTCGTTAATCTTCATTGGTCTTCGTTAATCTTATTAAACTACTTTTATCTTCGTTAGCCTTCGTTAATCTTCTTAAAACTTGTCAGTCTTCGTTAATCTTCGTTAAACTTCATTGATCTTCGTTAATCTTCGTTAATCTTATTAAACTACTTTTATCTTCGTTAGCCTTCGTTAAACTACGTTAATCTTCTTAAAACTTGTCAGTCTTCTTAATCTTCGTTAAACTTCATTGATCTTCGTTAATCTTCGTTAATCTTCGTTAATCTTCATTAATCTTCATTAATCTTCTTTAAACTTTGTTAATCTTCATTAATCTTCGTTAATCTCCGGTATCACAGTATCGTGTGGGTGAACCGGGTCTCAAACAGAACCAGGAGTACCTTTGGGATCGTGATGGCGTCGAAGTCCAGCGGGCGAACTTTGACCTTCTGGAAGAGGAAGTAGAACTCGGGGCTCCCGGGGGCCGACTGGCCGCCGAAGGTCAGCGTGTCGCCGTCCGAGAGCTCCCATTGGATGCCGGGCTGGAGGCGGACCTCGTTGACCCAGGTGCCTGGAGGAGGAAGTGCCGAGGAAGAGGAGTTTAAATTATCATTGTGTTAAATCTCAGCACTGAGCGGCAGAGAGAGGTCACATGACCAAACAAACACTCCGTGTTCACGTGTGTGTGTATATATATATATATATGAGTGTGTGTGTGTGTGTGTGTGTGTGTGTGTGTGTGTGTGTGTGTGTGTGTCTTTGTATGTATGTGTGTGTATGTATGTATACGTGTCTGTGTGAGTGTGTATATGTCAGTGTTTCCCCTACCATTATAACAGGGGGGCGGCCCGCTACCCTGTAATATTTGTGTATATGTGTCTGTGCGTGTGTGTCTGTGTATATGCATCTGTGTGTGTACGTGTTTCTGTGTATGTGTACATGCGTGTATATGTGTGTGTGTGTGTGTACACGTGTGTGTGTATATGTGTGTGTATACGTGTGCGTGTGTATATGTGTGAGTGTCTGTCTGTGTGTATATGCAGGTGTACGTGTATGTATATGTATCTGTGTGTGTGTGTGTGTATATCTGTGTGTGAGTGTGAGTGTGTGTATGTGTGTGTGTGTGTCTGTGTGTGTGTGTGTGTGTGTTCCTCTCACCATGGCTGCTCCTGTCCTTGAGGTGGACCGTCCAGCCCTCCTCTCGTGGCGCCTCGTCCTCTTCCTCGTCCTCTTCATCTTCATCATCGTCCTCGTCTTCACCCGCGTCCCTCTCGGCGTGCAGCTCGGCGTGGATCCGCGACACCGAGGCCGAGTCCAGCGTGACGTCGCACAGCTCGGCGGCGCGGCCCAGCCGGAACACCGAGCGGCTCAGCGCCGGCCGGAAGGTGTACAGGTCCCTCTCCGAGTCGCCGGCCGCCGAGCCGATCCGGAGCAGCTGGAAGCACGGCTGCACCCCCGACGGCATCACGGGGGGGGGAGCGCTCGCCCGCCTGGCGCCGCACAGGCCCCGCCTGCCCCCGCCCTGAGGCCACGCCCTCTCTACGCCGGACTTACAGGAGGCCGCCATCCATCCCGGGGGGGGGGGTCACGGGTCTTCGCTGGTGGACGGGTGAGTTAGGCGGGAGGCATCCGGCCGGGGGACGCCGAAGGGGAAGAGTTCGGGGAGCGCGAGCGGCTACAGGCGGGCGCCACCGGCAGGCGGCGGGGAAAGCCGGTGACTCGCCGAGCCGCTTTGTGAACACATGAATAAATAACGAGGGGGATATGGCGCCCGGTGTGAGGTGTTACGAGCTCAACAAGACGAAGCCGCCCTCCCTCTCGAAAACACACACAACTTCGAGAAAATGGATTTGGAGATTAAAAGAACTTCAGTGAAGTGGGCGATACAGCCCACACACACACTCACACACACACGTACACACACACACACACACTGTCCTTTCTGGCCCCTGGAGAGAGATAAAAGCCCCAAAAAACGTCCACAGCGGGACTTTGTAGCTCGAGTTCTGATCTGATGTTTCCAGTGTAAACAGCTGTCATCCGAGCCTCTGCGCGTGCGTGTGCGCGTGACGGAGAGATTAAAATCCGAGGCTCCTGACATCCGGCATACGACAGGTGGGAACAGCCAGGTGTGTCCGGTCTGAAAGAAAACCCCAAAACACAGATCCTTAAAATAAAAAAATAAATAAAAACATGTATACATTATTTATTTATATATTTTTAAAGTGTATTGCTCCATTTATAGTGAAACTATTCATTTATAAACTGATGTACTTGACATAAAAAAGTACACGTACACACAAAAACAACACACTTTTCGTCACAGGCACGGGCCGGTTTCTGTCAGCTGCGCGTGAGCCGCACGCAGCGGCGGACCGAGGGGTGTCCGCACAAAGACGGTAACCGGTGGAGAGCCCCTCGCTTCGGGGTCGAGAACCACACACACATACATACACTCACTCACATACACATACACATACACACACACACACACACACACACACACACACACACACGCGCGCGCGCGTGGCATCGACATGTTTACGTGCACGTGCGTGGAGTCACGGGGGTTTCTCCGGGTGTCTCGCGCCCCCCCGGTGGGTCTCGCCCTCCTGGACCACAAACCGGATTAAGCTAGCTGACGTGAGAATGGAAGTCGGAGCTGCCACTTACTGCTCCGTCCCGAGCGCCGCCGACCCGCCGATGGAAGCCCGTCGGCCGGTGAGTTCCACGGCCGGCGAGCTACGGCCTCCGGTTCCGGTTCTGCGGGGTTTCGGTTGTGTTTTCTGTTGTTCTCTGTTGTCCGGCTGGCCGTCGGTTGCGGCTTATTCGCCTTCTTTTCCTCCCGGGAGGAAGTGCTTTGAAATTTGGCGCGCCAGTCCCGGGGCTTCCGTGCGCTAGAACTGACGTCACTTCCTGCTCGGCCCGGATTGGCGGGCGGCCAAGGCGCCTTCAGGGGCCGCAGGAAGGGCCTGCAGCCTGCAGCCTGCAGCCTGGCGGCGGGCGAGGTGAACTGCAGCCTGGAGGGTCGCTCCAGTCGAGTCATGAAGAAATGACTTCCTGTTAGCTCCGATCCATGCTTTAGGATTCATTCATGATATATATATATATATATATATATATATATATATATATATATATATATGTATATATATATGTATATATATATATATATATATATATATATATATATATATATATATATATATATATATATACGTTATCCATCAATGAACTAGTCTCCATGTTGGTATAATTTCCCCACAGGGATCACTAAATGTTCATTTCTTTCTTTTCTTTCTTCAAGCAGGTTCACCAGATATTCCTTCAGACTTGATTCCAGGGACCAAAACACATGAATGTAGTGACATTTAGGGACATACAACTGGATAAAAACACTATACTGTGACCTAATATAATATTCATAGTTATTATATTTATAAACTCGAAAAGCTCATTGACTGAATGTGAAATGGCAACTTGTCATAAGTACCATTACAAGAGCATTAAAATACTTATACCAAAAGTAAAAGTACTTATAATGCAAAGTGGAATAGTACAGGCTCTATTATATTTATGGATTATTAGGCTATTGATTTATTAAATGTATGAGCTTCATGCTGCAGCTGGTAACAGTGGAGCGAATGTCGCCCTCTTAAATACTGCTAGTTTAATCCATAATCATAATAATTTAAACTTATATAGCGCTTTTCTAAATACACAAAGATGCTTAAATCCATAATCATACATCATACTTTAGTAGTTCATTTTTATTTTTTTATTGATAATCTCTATCTCTAAAGTAACAATCGTTGTCAGATATATGATTTGGGGTCAAAAAAAAACTACATAATAGTCTTTTATATCATTTTTTAAAAAGTTTTCCTTAATAAACATTATTGTGTTTCGAATTTCCTCTAGATCATAACTAATAGAAAAACAATACTTCAGCGGTGGCACAAAAACACACAACTTTTCACTCCCTGTTGAAAATTCATTTAATTGTTCATTCATTACAGAAAACAGAGAAGCGTTATAAAAGTATTCGCAGGACGCCAAAAGGTCGTCTATAGTGGCGGCATATAAATAATCATGGATTCACCCTTCAAGCAAACAAGGGGGCGTGGCCTCGGCTCAGCACGCGGAGCGTCGAGGGTCACCCAAATAAATGTGAAGCCATGATGGATCCGTTTTCACAATGAAGAGCAGCATGCAGCCTGTGACTCCTACCAAAACACTCTGTGTGACTATATATGATGTCACTTCAATGTAAACCTCCAAAGCCCCTTATTGAGACGTTTGACCAAGAGAAGTCTTTGCATATTCGGGGAGAGGTGATGTGAGAGGAGAACACCGGCGTCTAGACGAAGGCCGACTGAAGATGTACATATTTTAAATATCTTCAAAGCTATATATGTATTAATTTAATGCTCCAAAAGGGCTAAAGTAATTTCATAAAACATCCGGTCCTCGTAGTCTTTACCAAATATGACTCAAACGGGACTACTTTCAGCAGCGGATTGATACACATTTGGTCTCTAGTGAGCATTTCTGAGGAGCTTAATGATCATTCTTCATGCACACAAAATAAAACAAAACATTTTAACAATGCAGATAAAAGTGTCAAACATTTTAACAATTTGTTTTGGTGTAAACTTTTATATCCGCCTCCGTGATTAGTGCGTAACATAAAACACTCAGATGCCATCAGACAGAATAAAAAGGATAGCGTGACATTCATATTGTGACTATGGGTCTGAGCGTTCAGCATCCAGCTCTATCCCTGAAGCGATCTACACTCAGCATGCAGCAGCCAGGCTAACCCTTCAGGATACATCGGGACAGCAGATATAGGTGATAATATAAGGAGTTATAGTTAGCGCGTTAGTAGCGATATATATATATTAGTCTTTATGGTGCTAAAAGTGATGCTACAAAAGGTTCTGACATCAAGCATGTTCTTTTGTACCCTTATTTTTGGTCTTTCAGTAAATGCACTGGTTTGGGACGAGCTACATTAGTCCCAAAGTTATATGAAAGTTATATTTAGTAATAAAAACAAACATTCTAAGGTGCTCATGATGGGGACGGACGTACAAAATAGGTTTGTTTGTTTTTTCCAGCAAGAGTTCGATGTATTTCTGAATAATTCTCAATGCAAGTAGAAGCTGAACTGATGAGGGATGGTCCTTATACACACTCTGAGAAGCACAGGGTTCATCCACACGACCAATGAACAGGTTCATCCACATGACCAATGAACAGGTTCATCCACATGACCAATGAACAGGTTCATCCACACGACCAATGACCAGGTTCATCCACATGACCAATGAACAGGTTCATCCTCATGACCAATGAACAGGTTCATCCACATGACCAATGAACAGGTTCATCCACACGACCAATGAACAGGTTCATCCACATGACCAATGAACAGGTTCATCCACATGACCAATGAACAGGTTCATCCACACGACCAATGACCAGGTTCATCCACATGACCAATGAACAGGTTCATCCTCATGACCAATGAACAGGTTCATCCACATGACCAATGAACAGGTTCATCCACATGACCAATGAACAGGTTCATCCACATGACCAATGAACAGGTTCATCCTCATGACCAATGAACAGGTTCATCCACATGACCAATGAACAGGGTGAAGTATATACCTTGTAAATTTACATATGCATATAACACATTTTCCAGACCGGAAATAACCATTTTCAAATTCCAGGACTTTTCCAGGTTTTCCATGACCGTACTGAATACCACAACCATTGGCTTCTGAAGGAGGGGGCCTCTAGAACACGTTCCACCAGACACCCAACAAGCCAAAGAACCCTGTGTGGTTCTAGTTAGCTCTTTCAGTCCTAAGAGTGACCACAGAGAGAACGCAGAGGTTTTCAGTTATGTAAATTATCAATCAAAGATCAAACTAAATCCCCAAAAAGCCAGTGAGTTGTTGCACTGGAGGGAATTCAAATGATTTGATCTAAGTTTCTTGTTATCGCTAAATCCTGCTGTGATCAGACAGAACCAGCACCCTGCGACACTGCAGATACCCTTTCATGTCTTTGGATTGGCGGAGAGAATCAGATTAACAGAAGATTACATCTCTGCCCACGCCCGGATCAGCACTTCTGTTCTGATGGGCTGAATGGCGGCTCTGGCGAGGGGGAAAGACGCTCAGCGGAGGCGTGGTGGTGGATCTTAAAGGGACAGTTCACCCCAAAATCAAACATTCATCTTGTTGTCCTATACTTTACCAATCTGGATTGTTCTGAAGATACAGAGACGTCCTCTCAAATATAATGCAACCCGGCTACTGAAGAAGATGATCCACAGGCCTTGTTGCGTGTTAGCTAGCTCAGAGGTGCTAGGTGAGCTAGCAGTAGCGCGTACAGATCTTGTGCGCGGTGGCGTGGGTAGCGGGTATAGTTCGGCACACAACGTAAAAACTACAACGACACCTTGAGTGCCAGAGAACCGACTCCGTATATTCCTGTTAGAAACAGGAATATACAAGATCCTAACAACACCCGGCTCCCGTCAGAGCGACCGTCCCCACGGAGAGTTTAACTTAGCCTTGCATCTTTTCGTCTGGAGTCTATACTTTTTGACAAATTTCCCCTTGGGGATTAATAAAGTATATTTCTATTCTTCTTCTACAAAATCAATGATTCAATGACAGATGGGGTTATGCAATGATTTGTGTTTCTAACCGTTCACCTATGGACAAGACACTTCAAACCAAATTAGCCGCGTCTATAGTGTGTGAAAGTGTATATGAGAGTTACTTAGTCCTGATTGGCAGGTGGAACTGTAGCTCCTCCCCTCAGTGTATGAACGAGTGAACAAGTCGTGTGAAAGCGCTCTGAGTGGCCGGAAGACGAGGAGAGCAGGTCCAGTTACCTCTGCAGGAACCAAAGACTCGATCCAGACTCTGTTCCTACAGCAGCTGCTACCTGAACCTCTTTCTTCCCGTTTCAGAGGCTCTCCTGTTGTGCTTTGTCCAGACTCTAAACATCTGTGTGCGCTGCTTTCAGAAACCCTTAGAGATAAATAAAAAGCAAGTCTTTAAATCTCCACCTCCCTCGGCTGCCATTCATTCCACACACTAACAGCTGTCAGTGGCAACGGTAACCGCGACAACGAATCGGAGCCCCGCCGTGCCGAAGGTCGAGCAGGCGACCCGACACGCCTCGGGCGTCGCGCCGACCCCCTGAAGGGGCTGCCCTCTCTAAGAGGGGCAGAGTTTCCACCGCGAGGCGTCCGGCTCTCGCTCTGTGAAATGTCTTTGTTACGTTAGCTCAGCGGCTCCTCGCCGCTTTTTAGTCAAAAGGAGTCGTGCCGGCTGCGGGAATCCCCCCCCCCCCCCCCCCCCCGCCGCCTCTGTGTTTGGATTCATGGAGCAGCTAAACTCTTTGATAGTATCCATTAATTCAGGATTCTGATCGAACGCCCTCGTCTATTTCTTATCCCCTCTTTCATGATCTAAAAGGAATATCACACACACACAAACACACACACACACACACACACACACACACCTCATAATCTATATCGGGCCTCATTCCGTCGGGGTTGTGGGCTGCATCGTTATCTCAAATTGATTTCACTGCTTTCCAGACACTTCATTTTGGCAAACAACCGCAAGAATCAGAGCTCCGTCTGCCGGACGGGAGCCGAGATGAAAGGAGAACCTCGAATCGTGCTCGCTCTTTATTGGCTCGCCGTTCCCGCTCTGCCGTCTCCACGGCGCCCGTGAATCACTCCTTTCCCAAAAGAGAACAAGAATCCAATTATGTTGGCGGGAGCCGTTCCAAAAGTCCCAGAAGTGTTGCGCAGCCCTCTCTCAATTTAATGTTTCGCTTTGACAGGGCTCGTGAAAAGTTCATGGTGGGGGGGGGGGGGGGGGTAAAACAAAACACAGATGAGGATTGTTTCTAGTCAGATGTCGCTCTTGCTCTGATTTCCTCTGGGACTCTGAGATGAGGGGCCACGTTCCCACAGGTTGCTCCAGACGACGCCTTCAGATACGGCGGATTTGAAACCAAAAAGATATGAGAGAGTGAGAGGGAGAGTGAGAGAGGGAGAGAGAGGGGGGGGGGTAGTATTGGCGGTATTCCATATCCAGTCTCCAGAGCTTGTGGTTTTGCAAAAATAAAACGTTGAGGGGGGATTTTTTCGTGTCTTTTCTTCTTTTCCCGGCATCTTGACGAACGAGTTGCTGAGCGAGCTTTCCGTCCGCCAGGCGGAGAAACGTCTCCTGGCAAAGGTCTGTGAGGTCGATGAGGGAGTCGGTGAAGACGCGAGAGCCGTCGATACCGGAGAAGCTCTCTGCTGTCCGTGGACGGAGAGTCTTCAGACTCCCGTCTTTTCTATATTCTTTTTGTGAGTCCACGTCTGAACGTCCTCTGGGTGACGCGTCATGCGGTCGGTCACCTGAACTATGATCTACTGAACGGGTCTCTTAAGGCATGCATGCTGCAAACACCCCGTGTCGCGTTGCTCCTCCTGCAGCGCGGTGCTCATGTCTTCTTCTAAGTTGGCGGTGTGTTTCATTGTTGTATCTACATGTTGTGCGGCTGCCATTTTCTTTTTTCTCGTCGGCTAAACCGGCGTGGTGAATATCAGGTGTGTGAAGTTGGCGTGACTCGTGGTGTTTTGGATATGATGTCGTGGTGGTCGTTGCTGTGTGAGCGAATAAAAACACTCCTCAGGTGCTCTGAGCTGACTCCTCCTTCTCCTCCTGCCCGACCCCCCCGCCGCCGCCGCCGCCGCTCTCAGCCCCTCCTCCCCCCGTCGTGGCCGTATCTGACCCGCCGGCGCCCCCGGAGGCCGTTCCTGGCGACACTTCGCCGGGCGGGCCGCCGTCCGGAGTGGCGGCCGCGAGCGAGCGGCGGAGGCGGGCTGGCGCCATGAGTCGAGGCTTCGGCCGGCGCTGCGAGGGGCCGCCGTGGCGCCTGCGTAGTCGGGGGGGAGGTCGTCGCTCATGGCGGTCGGGGAGACGGCGTTCAGGAGGGGCTTGTGGGAGGCGTAGGTCCCCCCCCCGTCGGTGTCGCTGTCCAGCGGGAGGCCGGAGATGGCGAACTCCACCCCGGAGTCGCTCATCTCCGGGAAGTTGTCGGAGGAGAGAGTGTGGTAGCGGCCCGGTTTGGACACCTCGAGGCCCTGAGGAGAAGGAGGCAGGAGACGAGGAGGGAAGGAGACGAGGAGGGAAGGAGTTAAAAGAGAGGAGAGCAACAGGGAATGTGAGACAAGAGGAAGTCAGAGGAGAGAAACACAACAAGGAAGCGTTAGGAGGAGAGGAGGAGAGGAGGAGCCAACAGAGCGGAAAAGATAGAGGAGGAGGAGGAGGAGGAGGAGGTAAAGAATTGAGGTCAGGAAGAAGTGAATAATTGATGGTCGTGCTCCAACAACATATTAATAGATGTACCTTCCACTGGCCGGATGCTGCACACAGGACCGCCACATGCCCCGCCTCCTTTCACTCACGTCTCACTTTAAATTATTTCACATATTTTACGTACTTTCCGAAACTTTAGTAACTCTTGTTCCTGTAGCACAGATTCTATAAACGTTATTCTATTGTAATGTTCTATTATATTTATATTAACATATTTGAATATTATATAACATACATTATATTTATATATATATATATATATATATATATATATATATATATATATATATATATATATATATATATATATATATATATAATTGTGTGTGTGGCGCCCCCTGTGGTCACAAACGGAAGTGTTTCTGTTTCACAGACTTCAGAAACCCTCAGCAGGGTCTGACAGTCCGTCCCCCTCAGGCCCGGCTCTGGACCCCCTCCCCTCCAGTATGTCCTGGGTCTCTAGTGGACTGGTCTCTACTTATCTGGGTCTGTCTCTAGTGGACTGGTCTCTACTGATCTGGGTCTGTCTCTAGTGGACTGGTCTCTACTGGATCTGGGTCTGTCCATAGTGGACTGGTCTCTACTGGATCTGGGTCTGTCCACGGTGGACTGGTCTCTACTGATCTGGGTCTCTAGTGGACTGGTCTCTACTGATCTGGGTCTGTCTCTAGTGGACTGGTCTCTACTGGATATGGGTCTGTCCACAGTGGACTGGTCTCTACTGATCTGGGTCTGTCTCTAGTGGACTGGTCTCTACTGATCTGGGTCTGTCCACAGTGGACTGGTCTCTACTGATCTGGGTTTGTCTCTAGTGGACTGGTCTCTACTGGATATGGGTCTGTCCACAGTGGACTGGTCTCTACTGATCTGGGTCTCTAGTGGACTGGTCTCTACTGGATATGGGTCTGTCCACAGTGGACTGGTCTCTACTGATCTGGGTCTCTAGTGGACTGGTCTCTACTGGATATGGGTCTGTCCACAGTGGACTGGTCTCTACTGATCTGGGTCTCTAGTGGACTGGTCTCTACTGGATATGGGTCTGTCCACAGTGGACTGGTCTCTACTGATCTGGGTATCTAGTGGACTGGTCTCTACTGGATCTGGGTCTGTTCACAGTGGACTGGTCTCTACTGGATCTGGGTCTCTAGTGGACTGGTCTCTACTGATCTGGGTCTGTCCACGGTGGACTGGTCTCTGATGGATCTGGGCCTGGAGCCCAGACCTTGACCTCTTCACTCGTCTTCTTCATTTCTTCATGCCGTAAAGCTTCCACTTTAATCTGACGCTCTGATGAGTCTCCGGGCTTTTAATTACTCTGGACTCTGACTTTATTCTGCCGAGTCATCTAAACCTGATGGATGTTCCTCCTGCTCTCGAGCGTCTGTGATTCTTCCTTTAGTACTAAGCATGTTTACTAAGTGTGTTTACTACTTAGCGTGTTTACTAAGTGTGTTTACTAAGCGTGTTTACTAAGCGTTTTTACTACTTAGCGTGTTTACTAAGCGTGTTTACTAAGTGTGTTTACTACTAAGCGTGTTTACTAAGCGTGTTTACTAAGTGTTTTTACTACTTAGCGTGTTTACTAAGCGTGTTTACTAAGTGTGTTTACTACTAAGCGTGTTTACTAAGCGTTTTTACTACTTAGCGTGTTTACTAAGCGTGTTTACTACTTAGCGTGTTTACTAAATGTGTTTACTAAGCGTGTTTACTACTTAGCGTGTTTACTAAATGTGTTTACTAAGCGTGTTTACTAAGTGTGTTTACTACTAAGCGTGTTTACTAAGCGTGTTTACTACTTAGCGTGTTTACTAAGCGTGTTTACTAATAAGCGTGTTTACTTAGCGTGTTTACTAAGCGTGTTTACTACTAAGCGTGTTTACTACCAAGCGTGTTTACTACCAAGCGTGTTTACAAGCGTGTTTACTAAGCTTGTTTACTAAGCTTGTTTACTAAGCGTGTTTACTAAGCTTGTTTATCAGCGTGTTTACTAAGCTTGAAGATGAATAGTTGGATCTGGGGTTGTTGGTTGTTGGTTGTTTGTGAAAGGAGGCGTGGTCTCCTCGTGTTGAACACACGTATCTGCGTCGCCACTGACCTTGATGGTGACCTCTGTGCTCTCCGTGGGCTGCTCACACATAGACTGCATCAGGGAGTCCTCAGCGTACCTGGTGAAGGCGTCATGGACCACCTGCACACACACACACACACACACACACACACACACACACACACACACACAGGCAGGAGATGCCTCAACATGTGGCCACAACACCGTAATACCCCGGCAGCTGAGCAACGAGTCATCAAGTACACATGGACACTGCCAGAGAGGACACACACACACTGACACACAAACACACACACATACACTGACACACACACACACACTAAAACACACACACATACACTGACACACACAAGGCACGCAGAACTACACAGAATAAACTAAACACAAGTATAAGAAACTGAAGCTTGTGTGACACGAGCGAGGCGAGCGGAGGTCTTCAGGCCGGAGGTTGAGAGGAAGCCGAGCCGAAGGGGGGGAAAGGATCGATGGAGGGAAGAGGAAGAGAGGGAAGAGGAAGAGAGGGAATACCAAGATACGATGGAGAAAAGAGGGGATCAGCGGCTGGAATACTGGAAGTGAATAGAGAGACAGGTCAGAGAGAGTGAGGGTCTGTGTCTGGATTCCTTCCTCCTGCATCCTGCCCCCTGACTCCTTCCTCCTGCATCCTGACTCCTTGCCCCTGGTTCCTGCCCCCTGACTCCTTGCCCCTGATTCCTGTCCCCTGACTACTTGCCCCTGCCTTCTGGTCCCTGTCCCCTGACTCCTTGACCCTGCTTCCGGCGAACTGACTCCTTGGCCCTGCTTCCTGCCCCCTGGACTCCTTGCCCCTGCTTCCTGCCCCCTGATTCCTTTCCCCTGCTTCCTGTACCCTGCCCATTAACTCCTTGCCCCTGCTTCCTGCCCCCGGACTCCTTGCCCCTGCTCCCGGCCTCCCGCCCCTGACTCCTTGTCCCTCCTTGCTGCCCCGGACTCCTGCCCCCAGACTCCTTGCCCCTGCTCCCGCCCCCTACCCCTGCCTCCTTGTCCCTCCTTGCTGCCCCCTGACTCCTTGCCCCTGTTTCCTGCCCCCTGACTCCTTGCCCCTGATTCCTTGCCCTGCTCCCTGCCCCCTGACTCCTTGCCCCTGCTTCCTGCTCCCTGACTCATTATCCTGCATGCTGCCCCTGACTCCTTGCCCTGCTCCCTGCACCCTGACTCCTTGCCCCTGCTTCCTGCACCCTGACTAGTTGACCCTGCTTCCTGCCCCCTGACTCCTTGCCCCTGTTTCCTGTCCCCTGACTCTTTGACCCTGCTTATGGCCAACTGACTCCTTGCCCCTGCTTCCTGCCCCCTGACTCTTTGCCCTGCTTGCTGCCCATGGCTCATTGCCCCTGATTACTGATTCCTGCCCCCTGATTCCTTGCCCTGCTCCCTGCTTCCTGCCCCCTGACTCCTTGCCCCTGCTTCTTGCCGCCTAACTCCTTGCCCTGCTTCCTGCCTCCTGACTCCTTTCCCTGCGTGCTGCCCCTTACTCCTTGCCCTGCTCTCTGCTTCCTGCACCCTGACTCCTTGCACCTGCACCCTGACTAGTTGACCCTGCTTCCTGCCCCCTGACTCCTTGCCCCTGTTTCCTGTCCCCTGACTCCTTGACCCTGCTTACGGCCAACTGACTCCTTGCCCCTGCTTCCTGCCCCCTGACTCCTTGCCGTGCTCCCTGCTTCCTGCCCCCTGACTCCTTGCCCTGCTTCCTGCCCCCTGACTACTTGCCCCTGCGTCCTGCCCCCTAACTCCTTGCCGCTGCTTCCTGCCCCCTGCCTCCTTTCCCTGCTTCCTGCTCCCTGACTCCTTGCCCCTGCTTCCTTGGCTTTGCCTCCTGCTTCATGGGCCCTGTGTTTTTTCTTTTCTTCTTTTGGATAACCACTCAAAGCCACACAAAATGAACGTCTGTCTTAGAGATCCGGTATGTTGAAGTAAAGGAGAGCGGGAAGCACGAGAGTCACCATCTTCCTGACGGGGAGACGGTGCACATGAGGAAGAGAGCGCAAGCAAAACACCACACCTCAAACGAATGAATGAGAACAAGAAGAAATAAAAAATAAATCGGGTGGAGAGAGAAGGGTGGAGGGGTACGATGGACGGGGTCCCTGAAGGCATCCTCCCACACACGCTGCTCTGCTGTCATCTCAACCTCCGCTGCCACAAACGCACATGAACATTTATATATTTTCTTTTTACAGGCACATCATAATTGTTTTTACACGTTGCTATGTCAGCATATACTGGAGACACGGGGGGGGCGGGGGGGGGGGGGGACCTGCTGCTTCTAGATTCATTGCACACCGCCCACTGGTGCGTATTAGTACTGACTAGTGCTTCTACTGGTAATGACATGAAGCCGGTGGCGTTTCATTTTCATTGGTAACTTCTTACTAATCTCAATGAGACGTTATTTGTTTTCATGTCAGTCTTTAGCAGCTTATGGAGCCTACGTCAGGGAGAGGTGAGCAATGGGGTCGTCTGGTGGGGGGGGGATGTACAACCAGCAGGCCACTGGGGGGGGCTTGTTCACGTCATGTGACACGTGTCGACCTGTTGCTGTGAAAACGTGAACACAACCACGTCTAGACGAACACACACATTTAAACACAACACGCCGCAGTCGTGGATTAGCTCATCGCTACGGCCCTTACCACACACGATACACTACACACAGATACACTACACACAGATACACACACGTATACTCACCTTATGCTTCACACCACACGATAAAAACGACACAGAAGAAGGAAACGTGTGCATGTGTGTAAACCGCCACACACTGCGTGTTATAGAATGTTGATGAGGAACTGCAGGTCGCTCATCAGCAGAGAGAGAGAGAGAGAGAGAGAGATAGAGAGCGAGAGAGCGAGAGAGCGAGAGAGATAGAGATAGAGATAGAGAGATAGAGAGAGCGAGAGAGCGAGAGAGAGGCATGTGTGGCACACATGGCGTTGGTGTGACTTCCTCTGTTGTCGGTGCTCAGTGACACACGTCAACACAGAGGAGGCCTGGACCTTCCCAACGGGACCCGATGCTGCGTTCACACCAAAAGCGTTCAGAAGTTTTCGTGCGAGTCGATCGGGCGCCGCAAAGTTTGCCTCAAGTTAAACAATTTCAACTTTGCCGAAAAATTCGCCCAACGCCGAGTTGTGAAAGCCAATCAGTGTCGAGCGGATTGAGCATGGCAACAAATTAAGACCTAAAGGTGAAAGTCACCGAGCTGTGTGAGCCTACGGGTGATGTCATGTATAAATATATATATAAATATATATATATATATAAATAAATATTTATATTTATATAAATATATATATATATATATATTAAATAAATAAATAAATATATATATATATATATTAAAGAATATTAATGAGCGTTAGATGTTCAGTCGTATGAAGCAGAACTAGAGGTTAGTTCTTCATGGTGGATGAAGGACATGATAAAGCCACAGAGATAAGCCCCGCCTCCTCTAAGCCCCGCCCCCTCTAAGGTGCAAAAGACGCGAATAAACCACAAAGAGTCAAGCGAGTGAACTCACGCGAGTAAAGTGTTGCACATATTTGTTGTGAGCGCAGCATCGGTCTCCGTTCTTAAGCTCCTGATCTTCTCAGTCGTTCTCAAAGCGAGCGAGCGGCCCGGCCGTCTCGAGTGGCCGAGCCGCTCCCCGACTTGCTTTCAGAAACCTGAGACTTCAAGAGGAAATACTGGATTGAATTACTGTAAGCGGACATGTTTGCAGCGTGCACCCCGACCCGGTTCAAGCTGAGTCCAGAATCCTGAGTCGGCTCGTCACACGGCGGGTAGCGGTCCCACAATGCCCCCGCCCCTCATGTTGATCCCTCAGCACATCAATAACATGTTAAAATATATAATACTGGTGTTTTTCATTATATTATTCATAAAAGTACAATATTTTTAGATTGATTTCCTGATTTTCTCGTCGCTGGTTTCCTACAGTGGAGGAAGAGAAACTGCCAAAATCATAAATAAGTAGATAAATGACCCGATAAATACATTATTATGACATTAAATCCACCAATAACACTATTTTAACTAATAATCTCCCCGTTTACATTTATTTTCATTAAGAATGAAAACCGCCTCATTTACACTTGTGAAGAAGAAATGTATAAAAATAAAAAAATATCATTGTAAATTAGTTTGGAAAAATAAATATTCTTTGAATAGTAGAGAAATAGCTAAATATAATAAATACAAGTAAACAAAGTTTGTTTATGGGTACATTTAGTGTCATATTATTTAAGTCATTTATTAATGTAGTTCTGACAGCGTCTCTCTTCCACAGTAACGTGACGTCTACTCCTAACATAATAAGACACTAATGCATTCTTATAGTCGACCAGTCAGGATCACAGACATCTCGTCCCAGGTTGTGCTGCCAGACCCACTTACAGTAATTCATTGACTTTTTGTCAAATTAGGTCTTTAATCAACTTCTGTCTATTCATTAGGATTGATCGCAGTTTCTCCTCCGTGTCCCAGAGGTATCCGATGCTCCGTGTTCTTTGGATTGGTACCAAGCATTTTAAAAACACTGAGCACACGTTTCTGAACCTGCCACCAATGAGCACAGCAAGTTGATCAAGGAACCTGTTTGCCCAACAACAAAAAAGACTGAAAGAAGGAAGGAAGGAAACTTCTCTAACACCAAAGGAGGAGAAGAACAAGAGGCCACTCAGTTCTCTCACCAAGAAGAGGCTCCGCTTGAGGCTGAGAGGGAGAAACGCAACGCAGAGGAACCGCGTTAGCTAAGAAACGAGGCTGAGGCGCACACCGCCCAACAGCGGCACACACCAACTCATATGACAACACATCAACGTGTAGACACACACAACAGACACACACAACCCTACGGTGTGTATTTAGGACAGAGACAAACAGAGGGAACATTAACGGGACATCACACACAGAAAACCTTCAAATAATTAAAAATAATAATTAAGACCAAGATGGTGCGGTCAGAATTCTTGGTTCTAGCAGACTACTTTATATGGCCAGGAGGAGGAGGTCACGTGACCCGAGGACACCCAATCAGCTGTGTTGAAATTGTACATTATTGATTAAGTGATTTACATTAATTCTCAAAAACATGCAATTCATAAAAATTACTTAAAAATACAACTTGTCTACCTGTGTATCGTATAATATACTGTATATTTGACTGGTACACAATCAGCTCGTTAAACAATAATAGACTACTGTGTACTTTGTGTTTTTGGATGAATTATTATTGTTTTAAACGCACGGTTTCAATGGCCACACTCAGACACTTTATGTTATTACATCATATTTGTATGGCATTATATTAACAGCACCAGCACATTGTGGCCCGTCGCCATGATTTCATCACAGAAACATGAGAACTGAATTATAACTTCCAGTGTAAACAGGAAGTAAAAAAACAAACTAACTTGGTGACTTTGAGTTATAACTATAATAAACTAGAACGGGCACTCAGTAGAGCGCATACCTTCGCATATTACATGATTTGGCATTGAATTATGAAAATGTTGACATTAGTTGCATGCCAATTGGATAGAAATTGACCGCACTATGGTAAAAAGAAGATGTTGACCTTTTCGCGACCTTGACCGTGACCTTTGACCCGGTCGATCCTAAAATCTAATCAAATGGTCCCCGGATAATAACCAATCATCCCACCAAAGTTAATGCGATTCGGTTTAATACTTTTTGAGTTATGCGAATAACACGCATACAAATAAATAAATAAATAAATATACGGCGATCAAAACATAACCTTCCACATTTTCAATACGAAGGTAATGAATTCATGTTTGATAGGTTTTTCCAAGAGAGCTGGGTTTCAAAGGGGTATAAGCATAGTTTGATTAATAAACATTTATAATTCCCTCTCTTTGAGATGGAGCTTTTCCATATGACATATTGTCATAAAACCCTTCAGTCATTCGTCTGCGTTGGCTTAATTGTGTTTAATCTGTTATCAGATGATTTAGTGCGGATGCTGGGAGGCCCATCTGTCTATCTCTATTTCAAACAAGTCCATTCATTAAGTCTGCCATTCATTTGGTAAACCAACCCTCTGATTATTAGTTTGGCAAAAACAATTTAAAGATAATTAAATTTGTGAAATAGGAATAAAGGAGTCGCAGCTATGTTTTATTAATTTGGCAGATTTATTTGTAAATCCAGTTACTCAGTGATCCTTGTTGATCTGGACACATTTATTACCACTTGGTTGTGACAGGGTTTTAATTGGTCCCTAAATTAATTTGGTTAAACCGAGTGGATCTTTGTCCTCTAAATCATCCAATTGGCCAGTTGCTGCCAGGATGGAGCAGGTCAACTAACACTTCTAATTGCAAATTGGAAAACAATCAGTGGGTTTTAAGCCTTTGTGTTCTTTTTTGTTCTTATTCTCAGCACACTCTTTGGAAGTCAGGACCCTCACAATTAATTCCTAATTACAATTTTTATTGAGTCTTATTAAAAAAAAGACCTTTTAAGAAGGTCGAGAAATGGTCTCAATGGCTTTTTGTAGCCTAGTAAATCAACCACTTAAAAAAAAAAAAGAATCCAACTCGAAATAAATGATTAATGGCGTAACGCAACAATAAATCTGAGTAAATAACAATGAGTCTTTGTTTAACGGCGTCTCCACAATCAGGAAACGATCCAAATGACTGTAATTAGAAGCACTTCAGTTGTCAACTAGTCTTTTGAGTTTTTCGTGTACGGCCACGAGACACGACTCTACGGCGTTATTCCATGTGCTAACAGAGCTAAGAACTCAACACTGAGTTTAAAACAAAAATAAAACATTAAGAGCCGAGCCGTCGACCACGTTGGAGGTTTCGGTCCCCTCTCTTGGCGTTAGCTCAATACGTAGCTCCGGTTAGCGGTTAGCTAGTATAACCAGTGTTATATATGCTAGTTGCAGCTCCGCTAACTGAAGCTACGTATTGAGCTAACGTGATTCACACTGGCCTTCAGCATTAGACACACAGTGTGGCCTCTAGTCGTTACTGTAAATGAACGGAGTGAGAGAGAAGAGCAGCGCGGGGAGCGGCGCTACGAGGAGCTTCCTGCGAGTCGTCCTGCGCCATGTTGTTGGTTTGGCTGCAGCCATGTGTGACAGGGCCAGCACCGCGGGGGACGAGGGGGACAGCTGACCAGCCTGACCAGCAGGGACAGAGCCCACACACACACACACACACTACACACACACGCACGACTGCTAGTTATGCCCCGGGGCCCGGCCGATCGCTCCTCCATCCCAGTGGCGGTGGTGCACGGGGCGGAGGTTACCTGTCTGAAGGCCTCGCCGTCTCCCTTGCCGGCCTGCTGGGCGAGCAGCGTCAGCTTCTTGCTCTTCTCCTTCCTCTCGTGCATCCTGTAGATGCAGGACAGCAGGCACAGCAGCAGCATGAAGGCGATCACGCTCAGCAGGCAGAGGACGGCCACGGTCAGCGGCGGCAGCTTGGAGGCTGAGGGGAGACGCAAAGAAACGCCATGAGCGGCCTTCCCCGAGCAGCCTGACATCCCCGAGCAAGCCTGACATCCCCGAGCAAGCCTGACATCCCGTTTACGTTAACCGGCAGTAAGATGCCCAGACACGGACAAAACGTCTTCCTCCAGTTCAGGATGTCTAAAGCGTGACTCTCATATTTGACGGTTTCCATTGTGTGAATTGGCCGCATGAAGCAGAACTACAGTAGAGAAAGTACTTTGAATTTTTTCAAATTCTTGCATTTATCTTTTCTGGCGTTTTTTTTAACGGCAGAGATCAAAATGTAAACAAAAATGTGAATATCGCCTCATTATCTCAACCTGTGAGGAGGTTGTGTGTGTGTGTGTCCACGGCTGATCTCACATACTACTGGACCCATCGGATTGTGCTCATTGTATGAATCTATGCATTGAAAGTACACTCAAAGGCCTTTACTAGTTCTCAATTTTGGGAGAAATTGTATTAACTATATAGTTACCGTCATCGCCTGCTAACTGGAAATGAGCCTCAATCAGCTGCGCTCACACCAAAAGTGTTGCACATTTTTCAGGCGAGTAGATCCCATGATCGTCCACCGCGACGTGCGAAAGACGTGAATTGAGTGAAGCGAAACATTCGCGTCTTTTGCCTCCAGTTGAAATATTTCAATTTTGGGGAAAAATTGTCCCGACGCCGAATTGTGAGAGCCAATCAGAGTTGAGCTGCTCCTCCGTTGGTGAATCTAACTGCTGCTCTAGTGGAGCTGAAGAGACATTCAGACTAGAGGGGAAGGTCACCGAGCTGTGAGCCTACGGGTGATGTCATCTAAATATATAAATATATAGTTATATCATATTAATGTCATGAACCCAAACACGAGGGCGTTAGATGTTCAGACGTTTGTGTGACGTCCTCAACAAGTATGAAGCAGAACTAGAGGTGAGTTCTTCATGGTGGATGAAGGACATGACAACTGTTTTCACGGAGTAAAGCCACAGACATAAGCCCTGACCCCTCTAAGCCCCGCCCCCTCTAAGGCGCTAGTTAAGCTTATGAAGCGTATGACACAACTTGTCACGCGAGTAAACTCGAATATTCGCACGCTTTTGGGTGAACGCAGCACTAGCTACACGCTCTCACAGCAGTGAGGGGACCAATAGTGTCAATACAAGACGTAGAAATCACACAATGTCTTTACAGGAAAAGAGTGAGGCGGATGTTGCCAGCTCCCATCCTTTACTTTCATCCTATACAGTAATTATTACATAGTTGTATCAAGTCTTCGGTGGGGATTGGACAAAATCTCTGGTTCTGCTGCATTGATTTTGAAACCGTCTACCATCCAACCATGTTCACGAGTACAGGGATAAATCTGCAGAGTTCTATTTTAGTGTTATGAATATACACAAGCCTTGATTGGCTCACAGGAGGGGCCCGCCTCCATATGCTTCATCACATGTTTTATTACAGTTGCATTACTCTGATTGACTGCCTATGATGTCAACTCCTTCCATAAACACAATCTATAGTGACTCTTTACATACAGAGACTAGAAGGGGCACTCGGTAGAGCGCATACCTTTGCATATCACAAGATTGGGCATTGATTTATGAACATGTTGGCATTAGTTGCCAATTGACCGCGCTATGGTAAAAAGAAGATTTTTACCTTTTCATGGTCTTGACCTTTAACCCGATCGATCCCCTAATCAATTGGCCCCCGGATAATAACCAATCATCCCACCAAATCTCATGCGATTTGGTTTACAACTTTTTGAGTTATGGGAGTAACACGCAAACAAATAAATAAATACACGGCGAGCAAAACATTACCTTCCGCATTTTCAATACAAAGGTAATCACTTGAGGAACGTATGTCAGCTCACAGGTGGTAACTAAATCCAGTACGTTGATATAAGTGTCTGTTCTTACCTTGCACCTCAATGTGGGAGTGGACCACGGGAAACCCCTCCAGGTCCGTCACCTTGAAGACCCCCGTGTCGGCCGGCTGGACCTTCTTCAGGACGAGCTGCGACCCCTCCACGATCAGCCGGCCCTCCAGCAGAGGGTCCATCGGCGTCACCAGGACCCCCCGGTCCAGGATGAGCCGGTCCTGATTGTCCGACTTGCGCCGGTAGACGATGCTGACGTCGGAGTGGTTCAGGTAGAGTTTTATCTTCAGGTTTTCTCCGTGGGAGAGGTCGGCGAAGTCTTGGTGCTCTGCGGAGAACAATGGGAACAGGTGTAGCATCTTAGCTAGCTGGGAATTAACCGTTAACTTGAATGTTAAAAAAAAACGCTGGCAGCAAAACATTCATCATGTTTAAATTCCTGTAATGTCTGCTAGTGTCGTAATGGGCGGGGGCGGGTAGGGGTCTCTGAAAGAGTTTTCTTCCACAATGAGTGGCCAATCCACAGAGTGGAATCCATCAGACGGACGTTGAGAAGATTAAACATGTCAATCATGGTGGAGCTGAGGGGAACTGTTAGGTTGTGTTGGATTTTATGTACACTTGCACATGTAAATTAGGAAGTCTTATGTTTACATAGAGGGTCAAAATAAAAGGGTTTATTACACTGATTGTTTATACTATGTTGTAAGTATAAAAGGAGGGAATTGTTAAGTTGTAATAAATCATTTTGACTTTGCACATGTACATAGAACGTTTGTGCTTTAAATTAATACATATAGCAAGATATGATCATAGAAATATTAGGGAGAATATTGATATTGTTATTGTTGTGTTATGAAGCGTGGAGGTAATGTCTACTCTATGCATATGTCGATGGCAGAAGTAATGTTTTTGTTTATGTTTTATGTTTATGAATATGTTTGTAATACTTGTATGTTTATGTTTATGATTATATGTATGCCGCATGAGAATGAAAGTTAGTTTATTGTTTCCATGTTGACACGTGAGTTGGAAGCCGGTTGAAGTCCGTGATGTTGCTTGGAGCAGGAGTGTCACGTGAGACTTTTATTGTGAAAGGGAACTTCCGTCACCCAGCTGACCAGAAGTAGCTTGGGTCGCGGGATCATGCAGTTTGACCCGGCTCATTATCTGTTTGTGACCTGGCCATAAGCCAACGAGAGCGTAGCATGCTGAACTGACCAATGGAACTAACGTTTAGGAGTGAGAGGTGTGAAAGCTGTTACTAATATAACGGGTGGAAAGGGTTAGGATCTTCCTCTAGACGGTCGGAAGCTTACAAGACAGTTCTCTATCAGCTACGTTGCTGTTAGTCTGTGGCGTAACATTTCGGTCGGCCCTACGATCGTAGCTTCAATTTACTGCTTATACTTCTTGCCATTAAATATTGTTAAACGTACTTATCGGATTCAGATTCTCTTTTTATATCGAGCAAGGGACCACAGTTTGTCCACACCTTAACAGAACACAGCCTTCGTCTCCCTGGGAAGTGACTCAGTGACCTGAACACCAGAACACAGGGAAGGACTCACGTACGGGGCGATGACACCAACGGGTGGGGAAGCACGGGTGGGGTCATTATTTTGATTTGTGTGTAATGATTCCTTCTGGTCACATGACATCTATTGTTTATCTGGTCACATGACATCTATTGTTCAAGAAAATGTTGACCTTTTCATGACCTTGACCTTTGACCCGATCGATCCCATCTAATCAAATGGTCCCCGGATAATAACCAATCATCCCACCAAATTTCATGCGATTCGGTTTAATAATTGTTGAGTTATGCGAGTAACACGCATACAAATAAATAAATAAATAAACAAATAAATAAATACACGGCGATCAAAACATAACCTTCTGCATTTTCATTGCGAAGGTAGCCGGAGTCAGCCATGTTGTTAAACTGCTGACTCCACCGCTGTGTCGCGGAGCAGCTCGGCGCGGGCTCCTTCTTTAGCTAACGGAGGCAGAGAGCGGGATGATGATTTGAATGACAGCACCGAGACTCGTTCACAAGACGTATATCGGTTTTCATTTATAATTCATATTTTGTTCCCTAACCTGCATGAAAGTAATTGCCCTCTTGATATATTTGGATCTACATTTATATTCTTTATTGCTGCCGCGGCCAAGTATCCCAGCAGGCAACTTTAACCTCATAAAACACTTATGACGCACTCGGGGATTCAGGCTTCTGGACTTCTCACAGGTAATATTTTCGTGAATTCAATAATGCAGATGCAGTTCTTTAAGGCCCAGATTCAAATTTGCTTTTTAATAAACACAAAAAGCCCCGTCGGCATCTCGATGACGAAGGTCTACGCAGCTAACGCTGACTGACTGTAGCCGTGCAGATGTACATTGTCACCTGATGCATCACGTTTTTCATTAAATGTACGATGCGTGTAAAGAATAACGGCGCCCGTACGACGAGATTGCCGAATCGATCGCCGCAGCGAGGCGCCGCTCTCTCTTGTCCTCACCTCGGACGTTCAGACAGTTCCTCATCCGGATTTTGCCGTCGCGATCCAGAACGGTGAAGCTGCCCTCGTCCTTCATCCTGACGGCGTGCAGCGTCACCCGCTTCGCCGACACGCCGAGCCGCCCCACGTACTCCTCGGCCAGCACCGCCGTCTGGTTGAACAGCACCACGGCCGGCGCCTCCGTTGCGGCGTGATGTATCTCCGTCTGATTGGCGTGAATCAGACCGGCCCTTGAGAGAGAAGAGAAGGAGAGTTAACAGAACCAGAGCCGCTCGACCCAATCAGGGACGCCTCTAACTGCTTATTGGAAACACCTGGCGGGACACCGTTGATGGGGGTGTGGCCAAGAGTCAGCAGAGACTGCGTTTATATGTCCTATGTACACAATACTACACAAACACTCTCCATGCTGAACACAGATTAAACAGATCAGCCACTTTATTGTGCTTGTACAGAGCCCTCTACCTGTAGCGCCCTCTACCTGTAGCGCCCTCTACCTGTAGCGCCCTCTACCTGTAGCGCCCTCTACCTGTAGCGCCCTCTACTTGCAGCGCCCTCTACTTGCAGCGCCCTCTACTTGTACTGCCTTCTACTTGTAGTAACCTCTACTTGCAGTACCCTCAACGTACAGCGCCATCTACTTATACTAACCTCTACTTGTAGCGCCCTTTACTTGTAGCACCCTCTACTTGTGGGGCCCTCTACTTGTAGCACCCTCTACTAGTAGCACTCTCAATTTACAGTGCCCTCTACTTATAGTAACCTCTACTTGTAGCGCCCTCTATTTGTAGCACCCTCTACTTGTGGGGCCCTCTTCTTGAAGTGCCCTCTACTTGTAGCACCCACTACTTGTGGGGCCCTCTACTTGTAGTGCCCTCTACTAGTAGCACTCTCAATTTACAGTGCCCTCTACTTATAGTAACCTCTACTTGTAGCGCCCTCTACTTGTAGCACCCTCAATTTATAGTACCCTCTACTTATAGTAACCTCTACTTGTAGCGCCCTCTACTTGTAGCACCCTCAATTTATAGTACCCTCTACTTATAGTAACCTCTACTTATAGCACCCTCTACTAGTAGCACCCTCAATTTATAGTACCCTCTACTTATAGTAACCTCTACTTGTAGCGCCCTCTACTTGTAGCACCCTCTACTAGTAGCACTCTCAATTCACAGTGCCCTCTACTTATAGTAACCTCTACTTGTGGGGCCCTCTACTTGTAGCACCCTCTACTAGTAGCACCCTCAATTTATAGTACCCTCTACTTGTAGTAACCTCTACTTGCAGCACTCTCAACTTGCAGCGCCATCTACTTGTAGGGCCCCTTCTGTCTAGTGTTTTCTTTTATATTGTGTATTTGTTTCTCTTTATTAAAGTGTTATTTCTAAGCTGTAGACTCAGAGCCCTGCTCTACGTGTCCCATGTGGCCAGACTGCTGGTCTGGAAACATGGGAAACCTTGAATCTTGATGACGTAATCCTGTGTTTCCTGTCTGCCTCTTACCTGAACTCCAAGGTGATGGGCATCTCCACGCGGTTGAGATGGATGAGGTAAGTATCTCCGTACTTCACCACCTGTTCCACAGCGCAATCTGATCAATGGGGAAATAAAGGTCAGAGCGGGGGTCTTTGGGACAGAGGTCAAAGGTCAAAGTCAGTATGTACAAATCCACTCAGGTGTTGAGCAGAAATACAAACGGTGAACACAGTTTCATTGTCGGTTGGATAATTCTTTAGAAGGATCTACATACGGGTTTCAGAACATCGCAAGAGCAGCAAAGAAATTATTCCAATGGAAAGATGAGATTTAAAAGGCAGAATGATTCTGATCTTTCGGCTACGGTTTGTAAACACAACTTTCTGCTCCTCCTCCCTAGGTCAACAACACCAGAACACACGCCCCCCTGACCACGACATGCCAAGGGGGGAAGGCAACTGCCATTTTTTTCAGCGCTGCATCCTCCATTGTTATAGCTTCTCCCTGGATGCGTGATTAGTAATTTGGGGTTAAGTAACTTTCCCAGGGACATCGAACCACTGATCCTCAGATTTAACCTAAAACAAGGACCACTGTGTCTTGTACAACAAAACAAACTCAGATGTATGATCGAGTAGGTTTGTAATTCTTCCACAGCTCTATATTTGTTTATTTCCTGTATTTCTCCAGAAAAGACACCAAAGTCTTTTGTCACAATTTGTGTGTCCCCGCTGAACCAAACTGTGTCTTTACTGGTTTACTGGTCACGCCCCAACAAAATGGTCTCTAATTAATTAATAAAATTTCTCTCAATCACTTTCAAGTAAAACCAAATGTTCAATCACTTTGTTAGAACAATGCAAATTAAGGTATACACGTGCAAATAAATAGCTTTTTGTGGCTGCAATTCAAAAATGAGTTTTACGCTCCATACATTTTCAAAACAATAACGTGCAACCTGTGCAAAACTAAACTAGTGCAGATATGTGTAAAGTTGTATTAGTATTAGTGGCTTTCCACTACCCTTTTTTTTTTAACGGGGTTGCAGGCTCGATGCGGCCACTCTCAAGTCTCAATGTTGAGCTTTTGTTTTGAAGGGCATCAGCAGAAACGCCAATCTCAAGTCATGCTCAATGTTGAGCTCTTGTTTTGAAGGGCAACCGGGGAAAAGCCTTATCTCAATTCATGCTCAATGTTGAGCTTTTGTTTTGAAGGGCAACAGCGGAAAAGCCGATCTCAAGTCACGCTCAATGTTGAGCTCTTGTTTTGAAGGGCAACAGAGGAAAAGCCTCAGCTCAATTCATGCTCAATGTTGAGCTTTTGTTTTGAAGGACAACGGCAAAAAAAGCTGATCGCAATTCATGATCAATGTTGAGCTCTTGTTTTGAAGGGCATCAGCGGAAACGCCAATCTCAAGTCACGCTCAATGTTGAGCTCTTGTTTTGAAGGGCAACAGAGGAAAAGCCTCAGCTCAATTCATGCTCAATGTTGAGCTTTTGTTTTGAAGGACAACGGCAAAAAAAGCTGATCGCAATTCATGATCAATGTTGAGCTCTTGTTTTGAAGGGCATCAGCGGAAACGCCAATCTCAAGTCATGCTCAATGTTGCTCTTGTTTTGAAGGACAAGTTTTGGCAAAACAGCAATAATCGTGGCCGTTTTGGAAGTGTAAGCTGTTAACAACGTAACGTAAACACATAGACGAAGGTACCGGCACTACAACATCTATTTATTCATGATTCTATGTCTGTGTACGTTGAACAAGAGTTTCTGTGGCTTTTGATTTCATTTCCCAGCATTATTTCTTGCTAACTTTCTCAGGATTCAGATCGTTCTTTCTCTTGATCTCAAACTGATGAATTAGCTTTTAGACTTGTTCTCCCCCTTCATGATTTCATTACTAAAGCCGTTTAAGTTGTTTGTGAAGTTCTCGATAAAGGTCTTTCTGCATGTCCTCTTGCGCCCCACCTGCAGTACCACTGCGCCCCACTAGAGGGACTGCTTTACACAGGCGACCTCCAGCTCCCTGACGCCTCCGGACCCGCCCTCCCACCTTACCCCTGACGATGAGGATGAGGTGCTTGGCGGCGTTGGGGCTGTTGCTGTTCTTGATGACGTACACGCCCTCGTCTTCCTCCTGCACGTCCTCCAGCAGCAGGTGGCCCCGGGCGTTGATGCTGCCCCGTGGATTCACCACCTGGCCCTCTCGCAGCAGCACCACCTCAGAGGGGCGGTTGGTCCTGGACCTGAACACCACCTCTCCCAGGTTCTCGGGCGGGACGTCGATGTGGATGTCCTCGCCGAAGAACGCCGTCCTGCGCTCCTCTTTGACTGGGAGAGAAGAGCGTGGCGTGGGGTTAGATGGTTCCTGATGGTCATCACCGGCTCGTTCTCAAAGAGCTTTCCTCAAACAACGTACCTTTCAAAGACGCCGACACCACTGTGGAGAGAGAGAGAGACTTTAAAATACATCTTAGTCATCTGATGACTTCTACAAAGATATCTAGACAAATTATTTTGTTTTACATTTCTTGAGGTCAAAGTTCAGGGATGTCTATGTGTACAGGCTGTAAAGCCCTCTGAGGATAATTTGTATTTTGTGATAATGGGATATACAAAATAAACTGAATTGAATAGAATCAGTTAACCAATTAACACACACGGCCTCAAACATTTTTTTCTTCCTCCTGAAAAGTTTGTTTCTGTTTCTTTGGTAGTTGATCTGATGTGAGGTCAGAGGTCAAAGGTCAGGGATGTCTATGTGTACAGATTGTAAAGCCCTCTGAGGGGAGGTTGTTATTTGTGATATTGGGGCTATACAAAATAAACTGAACTGAATGTTATTAAATTGTTCCCATTGGGAAAACATCCCCATATCGTACAAGATTGTTTGAAATGTAAATGTGTCGCCTAATGACAGCTACAAATAGAAGAATACACGTAATTTAAATAGAGCCCAACGGCATTGATGAGCGTGGGCGTGACTCGTGGGGAACAGCCTCTGCTCTGCAGGGCGCCGCCGCTCCCGCCTGACGGGTCAGTTTTGTGCTCACCGGTGCAGAACAGCACTGCAGCGCCGAAAACCTTCATCTTCAATGGTCTCTGGAAAGAGAGAAAACATCTCAATAAAGACAAAAGGCTCTTTAGAGCGCGACTACAGAGGAGCCAATCACAGCGTCCTAAAAGGGACGTGTGACTACGCATCGATGTGGTCGTCCAATTAAAAGAGGAACAGCATCACTTCTGGAAAGTACCGAGCAGCGCCGCTTGAATCTGTGTGGAGTTGAGGAGAAGACCCTCCCTCTCTCCTCCCTCTCTCTCTCTCCTCTCCCTTTATCCTCCCTCTCTCCTCCTTCTCTCCCTGCCCGCTCTCCTTCCTCTTTCCCCCCATCTCCCCCCCTCTCTCCTCCCTCTCCCTCTCTCTCCCCTCCCCTCTCTCTCCTCCCCCCTCTCTCCTCCCTCTTTCCCCCCTCTCTTCTCCCTCTCTCCCTCCCCCTCTCTCTCCCCCTCTCTCTCCCCTCCCCTCTCTCTCCTCCCCCCTCTCTCCTCCCACACCACTACACAGCATCCCACCAGCACTCTGTGGTGGTGGGATGTAAAGTGGCCATCGGGCCAGAGACGAGTCAATCAGCCACCGCCCCGCTCACAACCGCAGGCCAGGGGGGGGGGGGGGGGGGGGGCTACACCAGAGAGAGAGCTGGAGACTTATGTGCATGCTAGAGTAGGTGGACAGCTGCTCTGGATTAGACTACATGGTGGGATAATTACTGGAGACGGGGAGGAGCCGTCCTGTGTCTCCGCTGAAGGTTCTGTGTTCGACACTCAGAGCTTCAGTGGAGCAGCGCTGGTCACTTTGACCGCACCATTAGCCACTAGCCGCTAGCCGCTAGCCGCTAGCCTGGAAACGACAGATATGCTCCGGACCACCGCTAAGTGCTGTGGTCCTTGCTGAGTCGGCTTAACTATAGCTACAATATAAACTATGAATTATGGATGAAAAATACATTTACCAACAAAACCACAACAAGTCATAGAGAATGAGATTATATGTGCAGTCATCGTGATGTCATATTCATTGAATGTTTATGTTACTCTGGTCTCATGACATCTATTGTCCATCTGGTCACATGACATCTATTGTCCATCTGGTCACATGACATCTATTGTTCACCTGGTCACATGGCATCTATTGTTCATCTGGTAACATGACATCTATTGTTCACCTGGTCACATGACATCTATTGTTCATCTGGTCACATGACATCTATGGTTCATGTGGTCACATGACATCTATTGTTCATCTGGTCACATGACCTCTATTGTTCATCTGGTCACATGACATCTATTGTCCTGTCCATCCTGCAGAGGTATCCTCCTCTGTTGCTCCCCTGAAGGGTTCTTCACTTTCTTCCCTGTGAAAATGTTCTCAATTGTCTCTTTTACAAGTAGATATTATTAGCTTTTCTCTGCCATAAAACTAGTTTAAAGTATTTTAGTATAATACTTGTACAAGAGGGACATATTTTACTCACTAAACCCACAACGTGGAAATCGCATGTTAGTTTGTTATAGTTTGTTTCACACAAGAGGTTTTCTCATGGACTTCCATACAATCAGACTTCTTTTTGAACCTCAGTCGTTGCCCCCTGCTGGCCAGCAATGAGAATGCATGTTTAAGCTTTTCTGACCCGCTTGCCACCAGGTTTTTCTATGCAGGTTTTTCTAGTCACAACAAAAGCTTTTAGAATATTCGTTTCATTCGAATGAATTTACTCCCGACCATTTCTGGTTGATTCGCGTCAGTCGTGCCATAGAGGGGGCGTGGCTTATCTCTGCAGCTTTACGCCGTGGAAACAGTTATCATTTATGATACTATTTCTGCTTTATACTTGTTGTGTCCTCCTATATGTAAACCAATCTAAGCACTGCATTTAAAAACAAAAATGATCTACTTTACTTGAGTATTTCAATTTTGTGATACTTAATAATTCTACTCCACTACATCTTTAAAAAAATCAATTATAGTTTCTATTCTTTCTTTGATAACTTTAGTTGCTTTTCAGATCTAAATTACGATTAAAACACACGATCACAGGCTCTTCAACACCCATCAGTTCATAAAGTCATTCCAATGAGTCCAGCCGTTTACCGGCTGCATTATTAAAGAGGTCAACACATTAAAACAAACCCAGAGAGAGACGTTCATATAGACACAGGAGCTCGTAGTTTGATTTTGATTGCAAAGCTTTTACTTGTCACAACATATTTGTTGTGTCGTGGAACAGAGTGAACCACTTAAAGACGATTAGAAAGCCGTTACATTTCCTCCATCTTCTTCAGATGAGGCATTAGAGTGCAAAAAGGGATGTGGCCCATCAGCAGACACACAGTCACTTCCGAAAGACGCCCGGCCGTAAAGTGGGCGGGGCCCGCGGCTCGAGAGGCTCTCAGCCACGCAGCACAACACGCGATCAGAGCAAATGTTCTAATTAGTGTCTCGTGGGGCCACTTTGAATCAGCTGCTGCAGAACCATTAGCCGTCAGCCTGTGAGCTGGGACGGAGCCCAGGCTGGAGCAGAGATGGAGAGAGATGTCTGAAGAGGCCCTGGAGGAGCCGGGGTCCTCAGACCTGACCAGCTTGGCCTTTCCCTACAGAAGAAGAGTCAACACGACACAGAGAAGACTTCATCAAGCTGACGACTAAGACACACAACAAGAAAACATAGAACCACACACAACTACAAAGAGACACAACATCGCTACAAAGAGACACACAAGAACTACAAAGAGACACAACATCGCTACAAAGACACAGCATGGACAGACACTCGAAAGGACACACATAGATACAACGTGGTGACGGAAACAAAACAACTACAAAGAGACACAATATGGCAACAAGGAGACACCACATAGCTACAAAGAGCCACAACGCAACTATAAAGAGACACACAAGAACTACAAAGAGTCACAACTTATCTACAAAGAGACACAACATAGCTCCAAAGAGACAACATCGCTACAAAGAGACAACATCGCTACAAAGAGACACAACATAGCTGTGTGTGTGTGTGTGTGTGTGCATTCTTCCATCTACGTAATATTTCAAAAATCAGGCACATCTTGTCTCAAAAAGATGCAGAGAAATTGGTTCACGCGTTCGTTACTTCGAGACTGGATTACTGCAACTCCTTATTATCAGGCTGCTCTATAAGTCTCTTAGGTCCCTCCAGTTGATCCAGAATGCTGCAGCTCATATTCTCACTAAAACTAAGAACAGAGATCACATGACTCCTGCACTAGCTGCTCTGCACTGGCTCCCTGTAACATCAAGAATCACTTTTAAAATTCTTCTCTTAACTTACAAAGCCTTAATTGGTGATGCACCATCATATCTTAAAGAGCTTGTAGTACCGTATCGCCCCACCAGAGAGCTGCGCTCACTAAATGCTTGGGGCTACTTGTAGTTCCGAGAGTCTTAAAATGTAAAATGGGAGCCAGAGCCTTTAGTTATCAAGCTCCTCTTTTATGGAACCAGCTTCCACCTTCAGTCCGGGAGGCAGACACAGTCACCACATTCAAGAGTAGACTGAAGACTTTCCTCTTTGACAGAGCTTATAGTCAGGGCTGAATCAGGTTTGCCCTGGTCCAGCCCCTGGATATGCTGGTATAGGCTGATAGCTGCTGGGGATGTTTAGGATGCACTGAGCACCTCTCCTCTTTTCTTTCTCCTATGGATGAATCTTCATCTCTCCATCACACATGACTAACTCTGCTTTCTCCCCGGAGTCCTTCTGACTTCACGTCTCATGGGGTCATCGGACCCTATGAGACGGCATAGATCCCATCTGCTGATTGACCTTCGATGGTTGGATCGTGAGTTCCTGTCGCCAGCTGTGCCACTGCCCTGCTGGGACTCCGCCCACTCCTCCACTTGGGAGGTCTCCAAACTCTCCATCGTGGAATATGCCTAAATATGAACTATTGATAAACTCTGTCAGATTCCTTGAATGTATTTTAACTCTAAATCTGTCCTTCTGGTCACATTACATCTATTGCATCTGTCCATCCTAGAGAGGGATCCTCCTCTGTTGCTCTCCTGAAGGTTTCTTCCCTTTTTTCCCCCTGAAGGGTTATTTGGGAGTTTTTCCTGGTCCGATGTGAGGTTTTGGGTCAGGGATGTCTATGTGTACAGATTGTAAAGCACTCTGAGACAAATTTGTAATTTGTGAAACTGGGCTATACAAATAAACTGAATTGAATTGAAAAAAAAAATTGTGTGTGGGGGGGGGGGGGGGGGCTGCTGTAATTAAAGATGACCAATGTGCATCATGCCTGTCTCCCCACCGGGGGTCCGATAGGAGCCTCCCTGAGGCGCCTGAGAGGAGGAAGTACCTCAGCCTGTTTAACGGGAGAGGCGGGGCCGCGGCCCGTTGGCCGGAGGAGGAGGAGGAGGAGGAGGAGGAGCGGCGCTCTCTGGAGGCCGTGTAGCACATCAGCGGCAGAGGAGCGGAGGTTACGTGTTTCCGGCTGATCTCATTAACCGACATCCATCCAGGCCGACGTACTTAAGAGCCCCCCCCCCCCCCCCAGCCTCCGTCCTCCTGGTGTTACAGCGTGTCTCTCTCATCGCTCACGGCCTCTGGTTGTCTCCTCCTCCTCCTCTTCTCCCCTGTGCCGCCTCATCTTCTCTTTGTTGTCTCTCAGCCTAATGATCCTGATCCCATCAGGTCAGTGGGACGGGTGAGCCGCTCTGCTGGTATACTGGTATACTGGTATACTGGTATACTGGTATACTGCTGCTGTGAGGCGGTCGCTTCCTTGTAATCCCATGAGTAGCATTTTGTTCACGAGAGTTTCAGATCCATTAGTTCAAACTCTCATGTTTCTATCCATCAGTCAGTTTAAGTGATTTCAACACTAACACCTGAATGAGATCAATGCCACCTTAGACCCCCCCCCCTCTCTCTCTCTCTACACCTGCTGTCCCCCCTGCACTCCCCCCCCCCCCCTCCTGCAGTCCCATATAGTGCCAGGAGCAGCTGCTGGTGCAGCCGAGGGTGTGTCACGTCTGGCATGAATGGGAGATGGTGAGGATGGTGAGATAAGGGAGAATGCAGAAAAAAAGGAGTAGTGGGGGGTGTGGGGGGGGGGGGGTTATCCCCTCTCAGATGCCGGAGTGAGAACATTACGTTATTAGTTGATATCCATAGAGGAATGCATCCTACCCCTGACAGACATCAGCTCTCCCCTCCACCCCAGAGGGAGCCCGGGAGGAGCAGAGCTCCTCTGCGGCTCGTCTCTCTCATCTTCAGGGACACTTCACACACTTTGAGTCCGCGCGGCGCAGCGCCCGAGGACATTGCGTAATCCTCCCCAAACGGGATGGACCAGAAGATATCTCTCTCCCCCCCCCCCCCGCCTTAATTTTAATTCAGACGGGGGTCCATCCTGCACATGGGACAGGGGAACACCCCCCCCCTTCCCTACCGGGGCACCGATTCTTATTACCGGCAGTCAGACGCGTAATGCCGGTGCCGCAGCGGGGACGCGCAGGAGGCCGTTGGGCGCGTGCGGCTCGTCGGAGCGGTGCTCGGGGTTCCTGCAGGAACACCGGGGATGGTTAACGGGCAATCCCCCGAAAAACTCTGTTGGTTACCGGGCCCAAAATAAACCCACCGGACCGTGCAGCGCGGGCACGGAGTCGTACCGGCGGAGGGAACGCTGCAGGATTTAACCCGCTCCCTCCCTCGGAGGGTCTGGAGGAGCACTGTCTAATAAACAAGTATAACTGGTGAGGAGAATTACCTTCTTCCAGCCGGGATCCTAAACGCACCGGATGGGAGGGGCGCACGTGCTGCTCCTAGAGATGCTCCTCTTTCTTCCTTCTTCTTCTGCTTCTTCCTCTTCTTCCTTTTCCTTTTCTTCCCCTTTTTATTTGGTGAATTTCGTCCTCCCCATCTCCCCCAGCCCGGCGACTATACAGCAGCGGAACACGCTCGGCTCACGTCGGGCTCGGCGGCGCTCGGGAGTTTCCGGAAAGAGTTGAGCCACGAGCACGAGCAGCCGCAGTTTGGAGTGTTACACGCGCACGACTTCCCCCGGGCACGAGTCCTCTTCTTCTTCTTTTCTTTTTCTTATTTAACGTCGGTTGGCATCCATATTGTTGGTGCATTACCGCCACCCTCTGGAGTACTAATCCGTCATTTCACACTTTACAAACAAAACAAAACAAAAAATAAATAAATAAATAATAAAATACTATAATTCCAACTATACCCTACAATAAACCCCTGTGTCCTTTAAGAACTTGAACAATACTCTAATCTGTGCTCTCCCCTCCATGCTCAGTATTCCCTTTAGTGTACACTCACGCACCCCCAACTCCCCCAGTTCCTTCCTCATCACCGCTCTATGAGTCTCATGCGCTTTACAATGAACCACCACATGCTCCACTGACTCCTCTTCTCCACACCCTTCACACAACCCTGTCTGGTGTTTCCCAATCATTCTCAGTGTCCTGTTGAGTGTAGTATGGCCCAACCGCTTTGTCAGCACTGTTTCCTCCCTCCTATTCCAACTTCCCATCCTGGTTTCCTTCACACTCCTTTTAATCAGATACAAATGTCTCCCTTTTTCCTCTCTGTCCCACCTATTCTGCCACATTTGGTTGATGTTTTCCCAGACAATACTTTTGACCTCCGCCTTACTTATGCTAATTGTCATTTCTATGTCCCCTTTCTTTAAAGCCCTCTTTGCTAAACTGTCTGCCCTCTAATTCCCACTCACCCCTATATGTGCTGGCACCCACATGAATCTCACCTGACACCCCTTGTTGGTTACCCGTGTGGCTGACTGAAGGACCTCATAGAGAATGTCTTGACGACTACTTGACTGAAAAGATCTGATGCTTGCTAAAACTGAAGCTGCATCGGAGCATATTAAGACCGTGCCCTGTTTTGCCTTTTCGACCCATCGTAACGCCACTAGCACTGCCACCATCTCCACTGTGTAAACCCCTAGCTTATCGGATGTTCTCCTGTTGATCCCTATACCTTTGTCTGGTATTGCCACCCCAAATCCTGTCACTCCTGTCTCAGGTTTCTTAGCACCGTCCGTATAAATTATAGTGTATTCACTGTATAACTGCATTACTCTATATTCAAATGCACTTAACAAATCCACTTTTCCTTTCTCTTCTCTTTTTAATTCTAACAGATACCAGTCTATTTCAGGCCACACAAGTGTCCATGGTTCCACCACCGGGTAAACCACAGAGGGGCTTATTCTCAGACTATCCACCCTACACTCCCTTGCAATATCATTGCCTATCCGACCAAAGTTATTTTTCTGGCTCCTTCCATTCTCCCAGACCGCCTGCAACACTCCTTTTGCAGGGTGAGTATCCTTGTGTCCCTGCAAATTAGCCCAGTAGTTTGCCATGAGTTGCTTTCTTCTTAAATCCAGCGGCATTTCTCCCATTTCTACCTGCAGGGCAGGGATTGGCGATGTTTTAAAAGCTCCACTACAAACTCGTAATGCCTGTGCCTGAACCACATCTAATCTACCAATTAAAGATTTAGTTGCTGACCCATATGCTATGCTTCCGTAATCTAACGCTGATCTTATCAAGGCCACATAGATGTTTTTTAAAGCTGAACAACTAGCTCCCCACTCCCTACCACTCACACATCTCATCACATTTATTACTTTTTTGCATTTGTCCTCTACTCTCCTAATGTGATCTGCCCATGTTAAACGTGAATCAAAAAGAACCCCCAAAAATTTAAATGTGCCCACCCGTTCTAATTCTTTCCCATACATCGTAAGCTTCATCGACTCCTTAATTATTTTCCTGGTGAAAAAAACTGTTTGTGTTTTGTCCACTGAGAATCTGAACCCCCAACCATATCCCCACTCCACCACCTCATCGATTGCTTTTTGCACTTTTCTGACTGCATGTTCAATGTTCCTTCGTTTTTTCCATAAAGCCCCATCATCAGCGAACAGAGACCTACCTATATCTACTGGTATCTTTGTGAATATGTCATTAATCATAATGATGAAGAGTAGCGGGCTAATCACACTGCCTTGCGGCGTTCCATTATCGACTACGTATTGACGTGATACGTCTGACCCTATCCGTACTTGAATTTTTCTGCCAAACAGAAAATCCTTTACCCAGTTAAAGACTCTCCCACCAATTCCCATGTTGTGCATCTTGACGAGCAAACCTTCTTTCCACATCATGTCATAGGCTTTTTCAATGTCAAAGAACACTGCAATTACTGCCTCTTTATTTGCCTGGGCCTTTCTAATATCAGTCTCTAGTCGTATCACTGAGTCCATGGTGTCTCTTCTCAAGCGTATATGAAAATCTTTCCGTAATCATCCTTTCCATTACCTTACACATATTCGATGTTAGTGATATGGGTCTGTAACTGGTAGGTTTAGAGGGATCTTTGCCAGGTTTTCTAATTGGGATTACTACCGCCTCCTTCCATACGCTCGGTACCTTACCTTCCTCCCATACTCTGTTATAAAGGCACAGCAGCTTATGAAGGGCTCCCTTTCCCAAATGCTTTAGCATGATGTAACAAACCTGATCATCCCCTGGCGATGTTGGTTGTGATCCATTTATGGCTCTCACCATCTCTGCCAGAGTAAAAGGTTCATCAATCTTATCTTGTGTTCTTTCCCTCCTATCTAGCACACCTGCATGCTGATTAATTCTACTCTCCCTTCTCCTTCTTTCTTCTTCCGACAACTTATCTGAACTATGAATTTTCACAAATGCCTCTACCATTAACTCTTCTTTTTCCTTATTGGAGACCGCTGTTACCAGGCCAGACTTCAAAACTGGGTAGTCCCATTCCCTTCTATCTCCTGCCATCCTTTTTATCATTCCCCATACCTCTCCCACAGGAGTAGTTCTTCCTATTTTATTGCAAAATTGTCTCCAACTGGGCACGAGTCCTGGCCAAGTGATGGACAAATGGAAAACTGCTTCCTTGCTCGTGACGTGGAGCCTAATGTGTTTTTCTTTTCTTTCACAATTTCATTTATTTTCATAATTTATTCTGTGATGAACATCTCAAAAGAAAGAGTGTCACGTGATGAGGGTTTATTCTCTACCACGTTCCAATCTATAATAACGTGAAACAAATATATACTTTAATATATTTAAAATATTCTTTAAAATGGTTGTTCTTAAAAAATATATAAAATAACAAACTTCATAGTGTACTTGTGATTATTATGTCTTCACGTATACTCAATAAGATCAGATAAAATATAATGAGCATATTTATTTTTCACTGGGTATTTAAATAAATCTTTACATTTTAAGAAAGAATCAGATGAAATGATGAATGGACTTTGTTTAAAACACTAGTGTTGCTCTATTGTTGTTGTTGTTGTTGTTGTTGTTGTTGTTGTGTTGGGCAGACTGTTGAAGCATGACTCGTATCATCACCACTCTGGATCACATCCCTTGTGTTCACTCTGCACGCCTCACTCTGTGTTGTCATATAAAAGAAGTGCAACGGATTCCTGGAAACTCATACTGAGAAAAAATAAAGTCCAAACTAGAAGCTGTTTGTCAACAACAACAACAACAACAACAACAACAGGATGCTCCTCTTTTCATTTCACCGTCACTGGGATCCAAAGTTAAACTGTTCCAACTGTTTAGCTCCATTTCATGAGCGTCCTCTTCCACGCCTTCCTCCTCCTGTGGTCAACATAGAGCTCGGTGTGTGTGTGTGTGTGTGTGTGTGTGTGTGTGTGTGTGTGTGTGTGTGTGTGTTGTGTGTGTGTGTGTATCACCTACTTTGACGTCAATTATAATTAAGCAATAAGGGACGAGAAGCTGTACTTTGACGTCAATAAAGTACGTGTTCAAGGGTGTTGTTAGGCCCGACGCGTAGCGGAGGGCCTAACAACACCCTTGAATAGTCTATTTAATGTTTGAATGAGCCGCAGCGCCAACATGAGCCGCTCTGTGTGGAGGAGTCCAGCTCAGACCCCCGTCTCAACGCTCGCCGTTGGTCACTTTCCCGTAGCTGGTCATGTGACGTCACGCTTGCCTGTCTTCAAAACTTGAGAGCCCTGGTTTAACTTATGTTGATTTGTATATCTCCATTAATCATCCGTGGAAAACGTTTCTCATGTCCTCTTCGTGTCTGATGACATCGACCACTCTTCTCTCTTTGCGGGTGGCTCCGTGTTGAAGTGCCGTCTTTAATGAGATGTGGCGCCCAGTAGCTTTGCAGGGAGCCGCAGGATTTATTTGAAATGACAACTAACGGTCGCGCAAAAGCAAAACATTAGTTTTAGTGCGCATTGATATGAAAAGCGCCCCTGTAAACAGGCCGTACTGTACATTATGGGCTGAATATACCACACCCCGTGACTCACTCTCAACCAATCAGAATGCTTGATTTCATCTACCCGTATTATAACTTGTTGTAATACACGTTGATCCGGTCCAGCTGCAGGTCTCTGTCTCCGTGGTTCCCGTCGGGTCGTTGATGTGCTCATCGCTGCTCACCTCCCAACTGAACACACATACACACAAAACACACACACACACACACACACATCAAACACACAAACACACACATACAAACACACTAAACACACACATACAAACACAAACACACCAAACACACACATACAAACACACCAAACACACACAAACACACACAAACACACACATACAAATACACTAAACACACACACACAGCCTGTGTACTCGATTAAGGCCATGCTACTCTTTCCTCTGTCCTCTGGTCACCTTTCCTCTGTCCTCTGGTCACCTTTCCTCTGTCTTCTGGTCACCTTTCCGCTCCATCTCTCCATCTCTCCATCTCTCCATCTCTCCGCTATGGTTGCTGTTGGTCGATGTGTGACATCATGAATCACCTTCAACCTGAGTGATCAATGAGCTTCAGACCGGACTCTGGTGCTGGACTATTGGACATCCTGATGGACATGTTGGTGGACATGTTGATGGACATGCTGATGGACATATTCATTGACATGCTGATGGACAGCTGATGGACAGCTGATGGACAGTTGATGGACATGTTGATGGACACACTCAAAAAATGATTCAAGCCCTTCTTAGAGGTAACTCAATTAAATATTATTTAAAACATTGAAATAAATCAATTACAAAACAAAGATATTTATATTTCATGGATGTAACACAAAATGTAGGAATACTTTCATTTATTAGATTTATTTAGGTTTCACTCACAAAAATGATTCAAGTCTTCTTAGAGGTGACTCAATTAAATATTGTTTAATACATTGAAATCAATTACAAAATGAAGATATTTATATTTAATTGGTGTAACACAAAATATAGGAATTCTTTCATTTATTAGATTTATTTAGGTTACATGGTGTGCATATCAACTCAACATTAATGTAATTGGGGACTACCCTTTGCGCGTGGGCCATCTGAAAATCGGTTGTTTTCACAAGGTACAAATACTTTCAGGGATAGTGTAGCGGGTATCACTGTTGCCTCACACCAAGATGTTTGTGGGTTTGATTCCCGGTCCGGGCGGTCCTATTGTGTGGGGTTTGTTCTCAGTGTGGGTTCCCCAGCTTCCTCTCAGTCTCAAGACTTGCAGTCAGGTTAATTCATCTCTATATTGCCCATAGGTGTTAGAGTGAATGGTTGTATGTCTCTATGTGAGCCCTGGATGGACTGGTGGCCTGGCCAGGTGACCCTGCCCCCCCCCCCTTACCCAATGTCAGCTGGAGTTGGCTCCAAAGACCCCAATGAGGATAAGCGGTACTAAATATTTAATTTATATTTTGAGTTGGACAAACACAAATTAATTTAATTGAATGAATATCGTTATTTTATTTTAGATGTGTTTGATACAAATGAGTTGGACTAACTCAAAAGAATTCAATTTGATGAATATCGTTATTTTATTTTAGATGTGTTTGATAACAATGAGTTGGACTAACTCAATTACATTGTATTGCACTGATGTGCTAAATTTGAGTTGGAGTTGCGTTTAATTATTGGATGGAAAACCTGCCAACACTTAAATTGAGTTCATCCAATGAGCCATTTCTTTGAGTGCATGTTGATGGCCATGTTGGTGGACATGTAGATGGACATCCTGATGGACAGCTGGTGGACAGCTGGTGTCTCTGTGGGGACGTGGTGATGCCTTCAGGCTCCACGCTGTGACTGAAGGCTCGTTCACATCAGTGCTCAAACACTAATGTTACATTGAAAATCAGGAATTTGCTTATTGTTGTTCACCAGCAGCCCAACATCTAAACAACAGTCAGCTGATTGATCATCATGTGACAACAGAAATAATTAAAACATCACATTTGAAGCTAAAAGAAAATATTTTATATATAATTGTGATTATAACAACAGGACATTTAATGTGAGCGGCACAAACGCTGATTAAACACACGCTCATTACCCCCGGAGAAGAGTCTCTGTGGGGCCACAGACAATAGAACAGAACACAATAGAATAGAAAACAACACAATAGAATATAAAATAACACAATATGTAACATAACACAATAAAATATAAAATGAAACAATAGAATATAATTGACCAGTACAGAACTGAACATAACATAATTGAATAGGGCATAACAGAATAGAATATAACATAACAGAATAGAACAGAACAGAACAGAACAGAATAGAATGTAACAGAATAGAATGTAACAGAATAGAATGTAATTTACCAGTACTGAACTGAACACAGTAGAACAGAACACAATATAATATAACATAACATAACAGAATACAATTGATTAGTAGAGAACACAATAGAATACTCATTATACATAATTTCTGTAAAGACATTAAAATGGAGATAACACACTGACACAGGCCTGGATTCACACATCTGTTCAGTCGTTGGGATTCAGTCGGTTTGTTATCAGTTGTCGTATCTAGATTTAATGTCGACACAAGTATAATGTAACACAAGTCCATCTTCTTGTGGAGATATCTATTGTCATTTGTCATTGTGCAGTCGTTTTTTGAGTCGTTATGGCTGGTGGTTTTCATTCCTTCCAGTTCAGAAGAATATGAAAAATACACCTCCGATCGTGTCCCCTAAATCTTTCGGATTAGACCCCATGAGCACAAATATGAATGGATCTGAGGGGACCTCCACTTCGATGATTTTAATGATTTATTTTATATACTTTTACTTTTTAAGTGTACTTTCATGCTGATGGGCCGACTTTGACGCTTTTACTTTAGTATAACTTTGAATCCTTTATTACTTTAGAGTGTTTCTACGCTGTGATATTACTACTTTAACTGAGATCAAAGATCGTATTCTTCTCCTGCCACATAGAGCTGATTCATGGAGAAGCTGAGCGGTATTTATGGCAGTTCGCCACCTCGCCACCAGGTGGCGGCAGACACGCGGGTTGTTTGATCCCCGCGCCGCTCACCGTCTCTGACGTCTCGTGTCGCGCGCGCAGCAGCCATTAGCCGTTAGCGTCCAACGGAAATAAAACGAAACCTGGGACGAAATGTTCCCGCCGGTTGAAACAGAAGATCAGGACTCGTTCCACGACTCACGGGCGGGTGTTCTGATCCCATCTGAGGAGCTCATGGCTCACAAGTCAAAGACAACGTCTTTTTATTCTCAATTTGTGGAACATACAGAGGATTGAAAGTACATGTGTCTGTTTTCCAACTTAAAGTGAGTAATAATAAAAGTAATACAGTTCAGAACAACAAAGAACATTCAGACAACATATCAGGTACATTACTCTGCAGTAGCAGTCAGACGTGGAGTCTAAGCATCATTTTGACATCTTGACATATCTAAAGCTCCGGCTACAGGAATGTGTTCCACACAGCGTCACGTCTCCTTCCATCAGTCGCCTGTGTGACCGTGACACCTGTGACCGTGACACCTGTTAGAATTGAAGAATAGAATAGAATTATACTTTATTAATCCCCAAGGGGAAATTTGCGGACACAGTAGCACCAATAAACATTAAACTAAAACACAATAATAAAATATACATATAAGAAAGAAGAACAAGTGTGCATAAACTATACAAGTGAGATATAAAATACAAAATAAAATAAGATATATGCAAATATGTACACAACATATGTGAGATTCAGCAGTGTAACAATTAAATAAAATGTGCAAAATGCAAAGTGTGGGTGTGTTTCTGCACTAGTTTCTTGCAGGAGGTGGTGCTTTGTTATAAAGCCTCATGGCCGTAGGCAGGAATGTTCTCCTGTAACGTTCCTTGTTGACCTTGACCGTGACACCTGTTGACCTTTTCCGTGATACCTGTCCGCTGGATGCATCATTAAGGCAGCAGTGATCATTAACACAGATTCAAACTCATCTGTACACTACGTGTGAGGGAAGGAAGCGTCCTTTGTGTGCAGAGAGAAGCTCTTTGCTCTCTTCTTGATGGTCTCGTTGTGGCAGCGTACTCGTGACCCTGGAGTGGAGAATAGACTCAGCATCACTCACAGGTATAAAGTACCACAGGTGGATCATCTTGAGATGATGCAGAAAGAACAAACACTTCTGTCAGCTTCATGAGACGCGATGTCTCATGAAGCTGGAGAGCTGAAGGTCAACGTGATGTAGAGCTGAAGGTCGTTATACCACGGGGTCACTCGGAGTGGATCAAAGGGCTCCACTGTGTGTCTCTTCAAAAAACTAAATGTTTTAGTGCAACGTGAAAAGATGCTAAACGTCGGAAAGCTGATGAAGATGAAGACGAAGATGGCATTGATCAGGAGTGATGAGGCTCCTCCTTCTTGCTGAATTGTGCACTATACGCGTTGACTTATTTCATCGTGACGCAAAGTTTCCGATCAATCCACTGTGTGAGGTGAAAGTATTTATGATATTGTGTATTAGTAGATTATATATAGCTTTAGGAGCCCGAGAGGCTGAGATGATACGGTCTCATCTAAAAGGTATAAACTAAAGTGTTTATGACTCAAGAACAGGTGGAGAACAAAAGCATAACGTTGTTCTGTGTTTTATAAGACCTAGGAACGTGTTCTATGTTCTCTAAAGACGAGCTCCATAAAACATGTATCAGGTGTCGCAAAAACAAAAACACTAATGTTTTAGTGCAGGTGAATACGCTCCTCGACTCCTTGTGGCCACAGTAAGTATTACAGCAACAACAACACCTGACACAGAACTCCTTCCTTCACCTGTCTGTGCAGGTGAAAGACGGAGCGTCAGGCTCACAGGGGGGTCACCTGGCAACACCTTTCCTTCACTTGTTCTCGAGTCCTAAACACAGGAGAGAACACCAGAGAGAGAACACCAGAGAGAGAGAGAGAACACAAGAGAGAGAACACCAGAGAGAGAGAGAACACCAGAGAGAGAACACCAGAGAGAGAACCCCAGAGAGAGAAATGGATCAGCGGGGTTGAGTCATGGCCTCAATGTCACGGGAGTATTATGGTGGACCCAAATGCACGACTCAGGAGACTGAACTGGAAAGTAATTTACTTTACTCAAAGTTCCAGCAGGAACAAAACAGACATGAACAGATAAACACACTGGGTAACGCTGGAGGGCTTCAAGAAGAACACAAGACAATCTGAAAGAGGACAAGTGGAAGTGAGGGAGCTAAATAGTGAGGGACTAACAAGGGGATGGGCTGCAGGTGAGACGTGCGTGAGGACCAGGTGAAGGGAATGAGGGACTAACGAGGTGATCAGAGGCAGGTGAGAAGGGCGTGAGGACCAGGTGAAGGGAATGAGGGACTAACGAGGTGACCAGAGGCAGGTGAAGGGAGTGAGGACCAGGTGAAGGGAATGAGGGACTAACGAGGGGATCAGAGGCAGGTGAAGGGAGCTGGACTGACGAGTTGGGAAGCAGGATCTGGAATGACGTGATAGTTAGAGAGACAGGATGAAAACAACTAATAAAAAAAGGAAGGTATTTTTCGCTCTTCTGAACTGTTACACTCATAACCCCCTCACATTGTCCCGCTCCCCCCACGGGCTCCGGGGGTCGGGACTCATGTTTATTATTGCATCAACATGCATGTTAAGGCCTTGAGATACTTCGCCATGTAAGTGAAGACGGTGATCCCACATGCTGTGCATGCACCCTGCAGCACTCCATTGTAGTTTTCAGTTGTGTGAATAAGTAGGAGGAGCCTCATCGGCAAGCTCTTGCGTCGTTAGTCCCCTTTAAAGGGGTGTTACGCGTCATGATGTGCACTACATGTGGATGTAGATGTGTTTATATTCAGTATATATTTGATACGTGATAGTCCACTAACCACTGTACTGACAGCAGTCGACTTCTGTGTGGTTTCAAATCACTTTTATTTACTTACATTTACATGAGCGTATTCTTCTTCTGAAAACACAATCATGAAAATGGTTTATCATGTTTCTTATTCGTCTTCATGCATGTGTTACTCCTGTTTTCACATGTGATGCTTTGACCGTTGCATTTTTACCAATGTGCCGCTTTTGCATTGTAACTGCAACGGTCTGAATAAAGTTTTTTTCCTAAATATTTCTAAAGTCTTTCCTTATTTCCTTTTGATCTCTCACAGAATATTTATGTTTGTTTAAACCTTTATTTAAAATAGACCAGTTAAAACATAAATGTCACCATGTGATGCTCTGCACCAGATTGTAGCTTCAGCTCATTTTCATATGTTGTCCCGTGACAGACCATAATAAACATAACACAATAACCAACATAAAACAATAAAAAACATAGAACACTAACATAAAACAATAACAAACAAAACAATAATAAACATAAAATAATAGCAAACATAAAGGAAAACTAATCATAAAACAATAATAAATATAAAACAATAACAAGCAGTCCACAGTCCACAGCACACTACAACAGTATTCGTGGTAAGAACACTAAACACAGAGATTGGACTATTTAAATGTGTCTAGTTCACCACAGAGAGACGGTCGACTGCAGGAAGTAAGACAAACACGTTTATACGTTTTACAATCTTAATTTTCATAATTCTAGTCAATCATTAAAAAGCATAAATTATTTATTTCACTTTTATTTGTATTCCTGTCCTTCTTTTTCCTTTATTCTCGCAATGCTTAATCTCTATTTGAGGGATTCTGATGTTTACTTTGAATACTATGTATGATTACAATAGATTCTAAACAATATCAATAAAGTGCTAGAAGAATTAAGACGTGAACCTCCCGAAGCAGCAGGGAGGAGCACATGTACACCCAGTGGTACCTGGGGCCGCTCCGTCACAGCTGGAGAGCAGCCTCCACCTGCAAGCAGTCAGCACATTGTCAGACCATATTGACCATGAACGTGGAAGTTGACTGGTTACTACGCTCTCATCGTACATAAATGTCATTAAACATGTAATTTAACATATCATTTACAATTAACAGGACAAATATAAAAAAGACAATGTGGCTTTTGTACAATGTATTGTAGTTTATTACAATGTGTTGTAGATTATTACAATGTTTTGTAGTTTATTACAATGTATTGTAGTTTATTACAATGTTTTGTAGTTTATCACAATATGTTGTAGATTATTACATTTTTTGTAATTACAATATGTTGTCATTTTTTACAATGTGTTGTAGTTTATTACAATGTATTGTAGTTTATTACAATGTATTGTAGTGTATTACAATGTGTTGTAGTTTATTACAATGTGTTGTATTTTATAACAATGCATTGTAGTTTATAACAATGTATTGTAGTTTATTACAATGGGTTGTAGTTTATTACAATACCCACCTGTGCGTGAATACATTTTTAAATGTGACATTGGTACTTTTTTCAACAACAAAAAATCCACCTGGCTTTTATTTTGTAAAGCCGTGACCGGAAGCGCCGCGTGTTGCCTCTGACTTGACTCTGCTGGGCGAGCTGGAGGGAAAAAAAGGGAAAGAAATCCGAGGAAAAAAAAGGCACATCTGAGGGTTTTGAGGGGCGGATTTGGACAAACTTTCCCAACTGTCCCGACCCGAAGAGGCTCCGGGGGGGTTGACGGGGAGTCGATTCCACCGGTAATGAACACAGGAGTTACCAGTCCGTTGTTAATTAACTGTTCTTGCTCGGCGTGTCTGGGAGCACCGTCGTCCCGACCGCCGGAAGTCTGCATGAAGCTGCGTCTCCCTACAAGAGACCGTTTTTTTATCTCCCCGTTTTCCTTTTTTTTTTATTTCCAGACTTTTTTTTCTCTTTTTTTATTTTCTCTCAGCGAGACAAGCAGAGAGTGAGAAATGGCGAGCGGCGGCGGTTGTGTTGACACCGCGGCTAGCGGGCTAATAGGCGCTACGTGAATACACGGGCCTCCTTGTTGCTAGAGCAGCGAACAAAAGGAGGACATTAATGGAGGCAAGTTAGCTAGCCCCTCGTCTTCCTGCGCTAGCCAGCTAGCGCTAGCCGTGTTTTTTGTTACCCAGATGCCCCATCGCCGCTGGTTAGCTGCGCTGTGACGTTAACACATACACAACGAGGGCTTTCTGGTGTCAACTCTTATAACACTTATTGACAATAACGTGTTGTTCGCGGCTAACGTCCGCCCGCAGCTAGCGGCGCCGCGGCCGTTGGCGCCGCTCGTGTCCCTCGTCGAACCCGCGTAACGGTCGAAGAAGCGACCGTGTTAACTGGCGACTTTCAACCGAACGCGTCCGCTGTTGTCGTAGTTACGGACCGCTGTCGAGAACACGTATAGCTGTCCTCGCGGATGCCGCATTGTTTACATTATGAAGTATATATTATGATGTATATTAGAGTGTTTGACACTGTATTACACAATTAAACAAAGACGCATTCGCGAGAACAGCTATACGTGTTCTCTAACGGCTTTCGTAACTACGACAACAATGGACGCGTTCGGCTGAAAAGTCGCCAGTTAACACGGTCGCCTGTTCGACCGTAACACCGACTAATAACGGCTAGAAAGATGCAGCCTGCGGGGAATGTGTCGGCGTAACGCGCCCCGTCGTTCACGAGTTGATACATGCATCAGGCTATGCGCTGCAGATCTTTTTCATAGACAATATTTCTCTTTTAGTTATTTGAGTTTGTAATGTTGAAGTTATGATTGTTATGTATGGGCTGACACTCAGCTACAGGGCTTAAACCCCTTTTGATACTAAATGTCATGCCGTTTTTACTTACATGCTATTAACATGCTTGCTTTTCTTAGCGTGTGGAATTACGGCTGCATGGCATTCTCAATCTCCACATGCAGACAGAAAAACTAACCCTCAAAAACGTATTTTTGCCATCGGTCTGTAACAGTTAGCAAAGTCTGTGGAAATAAAAAAAAAAGTGCAATTGCATGGCAAAAAAAAACTTAGAACAATGAAACTATGAAACTTCCTTCTTTGTGCTTCAGAAAACATGTTGCCTATGTGTCAGTGGGAGATGATCGGGAAACAGAAGATTGGAGGTTAGATGATGAAAAGATAGACGGTAGTCTTTTTTTTTAATCAGCAAGTGTTGTCTTTAAAAAAAGAAAAGAAAAAACAAACAAAGTCATGCACTCTTAGAAAGGATGTTCTTTACACACACCGTACTGGTGTCCAGTGGGGTGCCCTGTGGTTCCCCTTCAGGCAATAAACGGTCCCGACATGTTGACACAGCATTGGGCTGCACTCCAAAACCAGACTCATTAGCACTGATGACCCACCGCTCTGAGATTGCGTAATTTGTTTAGTAGCAATACAAACTGTTGTGAGAGACTAGTGAGGTGCATGTGTTTATTTACAGCCTCAAAAGATGATTATCAGTTGTGTTTTCTTACATCTTCTTTTTTCTATATATTTGTTTCCATCCCCCTGGGGATTGAACATCTTTGCCTGATTCCTTTCACATCCTCTTCTCTGTAAATCTGAATTATACACATATATATATATATATATATATATATATATATATATATATATATATATATATATATATATATATATTTATACATTTCAAATAACGAACAGCTTTAAACACTTAAATAATTCCACCAATGAGATGTGTAACGGCCGTCTTACACATCTTATTGGACCTGGATCCTTCCAGAACGAAGGCGGCTCGCCTTAAGCAGCCACAGACGAAACACCGCAGCCCTGCTGGCCGATGCCGGCACTGCACACTGAACCCTGTGCAGCGAGACGACCGGTGGAGGAGGAGAGGATACAAGGAAAGGAAACAAACTAAGATGATTTGAAACGCGGCCGTGCATGGTGTCGTTTCACACGACACTGAAAACAAACAACAAGTAGAGAGAAAGAAACAGCATAGGAGGAGGAAGAGGAGGGAGAGAGGGCCGGTGTTTTGTCTAAGTGTTGCTTTTTAATTACAGAAATAATGGACGATTCCCATTTCAACTCATCATACTTTTGGTCTCCCGTCCCCACTGTACAAGGACAGGTAGAGGCAATCTTACTGTTGGAACACTCTGTAAATACACATGGTGTCGGGTGGTCCGGAGGACATGTTATGCTGTGACACAACACCAGACAATGAGTAGAACAATGGTTAGAACAACTGGCCGAGGCGGGGGAGTTGTTTCCATGGGCGGGGTTCACTCGATCATGTGATGACTCCTGTCCCTCTCTCCTCTCTCCTCTCTCCTCTCCTCTCCTCCACCCACCTTTGGTCCTTCCTTCATCGTCCATCTGCATCTCCCTTCGTCTTCGGTCGCTCCTCTCTCCCGCCTCCTTCGTCTCCTCCGCCGCCTTTGAACTCATTCTCTACTCGCTTCCTTCACTCTCCCGTCCCTCTGCTCGCTTCCTTCACTACCTCCCCTCCTCCATCCTTCCTCCCCTCCCTCTCTCTTCATTCTCCTCACTGTCCCGGCATCACACACCGTTGTTGCCTCATCCTCTGTTCCTGTGCTTTCTCTCCATGTAACCTAAACCCTGACTCCTCTTCTCCTCCTCCCACGTCTCCTTTATTCCCCCCCTTCCCCCTCCATGTCCCCTTTTCATCTTCTTAAATCTCACACTCTTCACCAAACCATCCCCACTTTGCCTCACCTCTCCTCACCTCTCATGGCCTCCTTCGCCCCCTATCCCCTTATCCTCCTTTCCTCCTTCCCTCGCTCCTCTCCATCGCCGTCCAGATCGAGAACGCCATGTTCCTGAACAAGGCGAAGGAGCAGCTGGGCCAGGAGAAGGCCAACGTGCACTCCTTCCCCCACGCCTCGGCGTCTTCCACCTCCTCCCCCCACTACCCCACGGCCGTGCTCGCCATCCACGGCTCGGTGGAGGCGGGGGGGCCCGGCGTGCGGCTGGTCCCCAAACAGCAAGGCGGCGGCGGCATGAGCGCGCTCGGGGGACACCTGCACCAGTCGCACGCCACCCAGAACATCACCGTGGTGCCGGTGCCCTCAACGGGCATCATGGCCGCCGGTGAGTGAGCGCCGCGGCTTCTTTCCTCGCCGTTCTCACATCGTCTGTGTTCGACGGCGTCGCTTTAGGACGAATGCACGCAGGACGGGAACGCTCTAAACACGGAAACGTCCGGGAAGTTAAATAAATGTTATTTCCAAGCCTGGAAAAAGTTTTGAAAAAGTCTTGATGGAGATTTGTTATATTTATATATTTATTTACTCAGTTTCATTAAAATAATGATATGATATGATGATATAATACATATAATATAATAAATATAATACATATATAATAAATATAATATAATCAATATAATAAATATAATATAATAAATATAATACATATATAATATAATAAATATAATATAACTAGAATGGGCACTCGGTAGAGCGCATACCTTCGCATATCACAAGATTGAATTATGAACAATTTGGCACTAGTTTCACGCAAATCGGATGCCAATTAACCGAGATATCGCAAATTTACGGTTTTCACCTTTTCGTGACTTTGACCTTGACCTTTGACCCAATCACTCCCAAAAACTAATCGATTGTTCCTTGGGTCGTGACCAATCATCCCACCAAGTTTCATATGAATCGGCTCAGTTTTGTCTGATTTAGACGAATAACTGACGGACGGACGGACATATTCACAAACGCCGGCGAAAACATTACCTTCTGCATTTTCAATGCGAAGGTAATAAATATATAATATAATAAACATTTATCTAAATATTTATACTTTTAATCAAACTAGTCTCTCGTTGAAGATATACTCGGGATCTCACAAAATGTTTGCTAATGGAAATTTAGTTTTCCTTGAAAAGTCCTGGGAGTCCACTGGTCAACGCGTGTATGAACCCTGTATAGTTGTAACAAAATGATTAAACCTTTATTAAGACGTGTTCCCGGTGTTGCTGCCCGTCGTGTCCAGGTCTCCCTCCAATAAGAGATTTTTAATCTCGATGGTTTCACCTGGTTGAGATTAAAAATCTATTTTTCGAGCGCGATAATTTAGTGTTTTCCTACCTTTTCTACTTTGTGACATCAATACACATGATGCCTACACACACACACACACACACACACACACACACACACACACACACACACACACACACACACACTTGTGTAACTCTTGGTCCTATTGGGTCCTATTCATCCATGTACTAGATGCTGTTTTCACACAACTGTCCCTTCCTTTCTGTTTCCTTCCTTTCTGTCTCTTCTTCTTCTTCTTCTTCTTCTTCTTCTTCTTCTTCTTCTTCTTCTTCTTCTTCTTCTTCTTCTTCTTCTTTCCAGACAAGAAGGAGAACATGTCGGTGCCTCCGGCGGTCGTCATGCCGATGCCATCCAAGCGGGGCAGGAAGAGCAAACAGATGTTGGCCCGGCTGGCCGGGGTGGGCGGGGTCCTCCCCCCAGGAAGTGACGCTTTAATACTGGCACACCTGGCCGCGGCTGGACAGGTGAGGCTCTCTGGTGTTCTTTGTTGCTGCTCCGGTGTTTGTGCCCGTCAGCATCACTTATACGTTGTTGTTGTTGTTGTTGTTGTTGTTGTGCTAGCACCACACTGCTGACCCATACGACCTGTCAAACGATGAGGATGACCATGCCAGCAAAGACGGGCCCAAATCCTACAGGTACTGGCAACTCATGCAGATGTTCTTGTGACTATCGCGACCCCACCGACGTTAACGGTCCTCTTCTCCCTCTCTCTCTCCTGCCCCTCACTCGCCCAAGGTGTCGCATGTGCCCGTTGACGTTCTTCAGCAAGTCGGACATGCAGATCCACGCCAAGTCGCACACGGAGGCCAAGCCCCACAAGTGCCCCCACTGCTCCAAGTCCTTCGCCAACTCCAGCTACCTGTCCCAGCACATCCGCATCCACAGCGGGGCCAAGCCCTACACCTGCTCCTACTGCCAGAAGACCTTCAGGCAGCTCAGCCACCTGCAGCAGCACACACGGTACGACACTGGTGTGTGTGTGTGTGTGTGTGTGAGGGAGGAGGGGGACGGTGAGTTTGTGTAGGCGTTTCGGTAATTTTTTGCACTTTTGACCCAGACGTATTTTTTTAAATCTTGATGTCGGTGTGATATCTGGCGATCTGGACGTCTCCTCATCCCCGTATCTCACGGCTGACCACACCCACCCTGAGCTCTCCGGCTGGACGCATGCTCCTCCCGTGTTGGTCGGGTACCAGTTGCCCTCATCAGGGGTTTTCCTGGGTCAAAGGGGTCAAGGGTTCGGCTGTAGCCTATTGAGAACATATTTGCTGACATTTTTCTTTTTTTTCCGATCGCAGACTTTTTTTTTGCCATAGGCGCTCGGGATTTGTCATAGGCTTAGGCGCGCACCCCCATTGTCTCTATCCAGGAAAAACCCTGTTCATGTAGGAGGCGGTTGGAGTTACCCCCACCCCCCCTCCCCCCCGCATGCTGCTCTATCATCGTTACTCTACTTTCAAGCATCCCGTCCTTCGTGTTGCGTTCAGGCGTACCTCCGTCCCGTGATGCTCAACGTGTCCTGGCTGCGTTCACAGACGACAGCGTTGCGTACACGTTGTATACGAACCTCGACACAACGCACGCCCTTTGTTGGCGAGTAGTTTACGGCGCCCGCGTGTTTATTACGCCTGTATGATCATATTTACACCACAGATAAAACACTCTTGTATTTCCTGTGAACGTGCTCTGATCTTTGTGACACCCTCATGGTGACTGTTTACTTCAGGGGGGTCAAACTCATCTTCACCTGAGCCACATCACGGCCGCCTCTTAAAGGGCCGGTGTAACCGAAACATAGAGATAATGTACATAAGAACATTTCTCTCATACTATAACAAAAATCCTTTTAATTTGAAACCTTCAAAATAAAAGCACAGGATATTTCAGTATAAACTACTCCAACATGTTGTTAAATAACTCTCTTTGCATTTGATTATTGTTTTTTTGAGTGTAGAAAATGTGTACAAAAGAACATTTCTCTAATATTATAACATAAATCCATTTAATTTGAAACCTTCAAAATAAAAGCGCGGGATATTTTTCTTACATTTCTTTAATTCAGGTGATCGTATGTCTTTCAAGCCACCAGAGGGCCACATAGAATGATGTGGCGGGCCAGATGCCTTATGTTTGACGCCTGTGGTTTACATGTTACGTTTGACCTTGTTGTTTGACCTCGTTGTTTGACCTCGTTGTTTGACCTCGTTGTTTGACCTCGTTGTTTGACCTCGTTGTTTGACCACGTTGTTTGACCTTGTTGTTTGACCTCGTTGTTTGACCTCGTTGTTTGACCTCGTTGTTTGATCTCTGGGTCTCAGGCCGTGTACTTTAAGCCGGAGGATGCGTTCCACCGGCCTCACACTCATAGACACACTCCACCCAGAGCAGGGCACACTGATGGAGAGAGAGAGAGACAGAGAGGAGAGCGAGAGGAGAGAGAGAGGCGTGACTGTGCCCGCTGTATGTTTTTGCGCTGTGTCGTCACAACTCAAACGCAGCGCAAGGAGCACCCTCCCAAACCGTCACGGCCTCCGATCGACGCTATTGACGTTAACGCATGATTTGGTCCTCCGCTCACGGTGAAGTCTTTGGTCATGCTGTAGCTTAAAAACCTCTCTCTGTTTCTCTCTCTGTCTCTCTCCCCCTCTCTCTCTCCACCTCCTCAATCCCGGTTTCCCCTCCCCCCCCCCCGCGTTAGAAACCACACGGAGGCCAAGCCCCACAAGTGTCCCCACTGCTCCAAGTCGTTCGCCAACTCCAGCTACCTGTCCCAGCACATCCGCATCCACACGGGGGCCAAGCCCTACGCCTGCTCCTACTGCCAGAAAACATTCAGGCAGCTCAGCCACCTGCAGCAGCACACACGGTACTGGGCGGGGCCGAGTGGCCGGCTTGTGATGTTCTTGATGTGTGCATGTACGGTATTGGTGCATAGTAGGTTGGCCATCAGCCTCGAGCCAAGAGCGACTCGTGGTGACGTCCTGCCTTCAGTGTGAGGCCATTACCAACCAGCAGCGAAGCAATGCACTGCACGGTATTAAGAGATATTATTCCTTTAGGTGTGTGAATGTCTTGCCTGACCTGTCTGACCCTCATACTGCCGTCAAACAGCCCCTTAAAGAGACAGTACATTGTTTAATTGTTTATGATGTCCAAAAGACTTGTTCCACAGCTTCTTGCCTCGCCCTACAGTGGTGAGGGTAAAGTGAGAACCAGTCAAAGGGGTTCAAATAACCACAGAAACCACCCAACAGAGGCAGCTCATGTTCAACATCACGCACCAAAAGGAATCGCCTCTTGTAGACGTGTGGCTTTGATTACCAGAAGACGCTCGACACTTCATCGTGCTTCAGTGTTTCATTAACCGACGGCATTTCTTCCTGTGATTTCTTCAGGATTCACACCGGTGACCGGCCGTATAAGTGTAACCACCCTGGCTGTGAAAAGGCTTTCACTCAGTTGTCCAACCTCCAGGTAAAAGAACCGCTTTGATGCTCGTGTCTGACCCGATGACATCATCACAACGCTTTGATGTGCTGTCCTCTCTCTGTGTGTGTGTTGGTGGGAATGAGAACGTACACGTTAAATGTAGATCACATTAGAAGAGAGATTCACTTCAGTTTATCTTGTGTTGCCCAATATCATAAATTACAAAATCCCCTCAGAGGGCTTTTTCAGTCTGTAAAGCTGGACATCCCTGACCTTTGACCTTTGACTTCACATCGGATCAGAAACAACTCCCAAGAAATAGAGAAAAAAGGGAAGAACAGAGGACATCTGGTCTCATGACATCTATTGTTCTGTCCATCCTGGAGAGAGATAAACAATATGTCATGTGACCAGATGAACAATAGATGTCATGTGACCAGATGAACAATAGATGTCATGTGACCAGATGAACAATAGATGTCATGTGACCAGATGAACAATAGATGTCATGTGACCAGATGAACAATAGATGTCATGTGACCAGATGAACAATAGATGTCATGTGACCAGATGAACAATAGATGTCATGTGACCAGGTGAACAATAGATGTCATGAGACCAGATGAACAATAGGTGTCATGTGACCAGATGAACAATAGATGTCATGTGACCAGGTGAACAATAGATGTCATGAGACCAGATGAACAATAGATGTCATGTGACCAGGTGAACAATAGATGTCATGAGACCAGATGAACAATAGGTGTCATGTGACCAGATGAACAATAGATGTCATGTGACCAGGTGAACAATAGATGTCATGTGACCAGGTGAACAATAGATGTCATGTGACCAGATGAACAATAGATGTCATGTGACCTGATGAACAGAGTTACATAAACATGTAATGAATATGACAGGTGTGTGAATAATTAGAAGTAGGCATGGACGACCATCCAGACTGGGGGGATTTCCAGTTTAGTCTAAATCTAGTTGAATGTTCTCGTTGATTCCTTCCAGTCTCACCGCCGGCAGCACAACAAAGACAAGCCGTTCAAGTGCCACAACTGTAACCGTGGTTACAGCGACGCTGCCAGCCTGGAGGTGCACCTGTCCACGCACACCGTCAAACACGCCAAGCTGTTCTCCTGCGGCCTCTGCAACCGGTCCTACACCTCGGTGAGCACAGGGACACGGGCGTCTGTAGTTCTGTGTGTAGTTCTGTGTGTAGTTCTGTGTGTAGTTCTGTTTGTAGTTCTGTTGGTAGCTCTGTTTGTAGTTCTGTTTGTAATTCTGTGTGTAGTTCTGTTTGTAGTTCTGTTGGTAGCTCTGTTTGTAGTTCTGTGTGTAGCTCTGTTTGTAGTTCTCTGTGTAGCTCTGTTTGTAGTTCTGTTTGTAGTTCTATTTGTAGTTCTGTGTGTAGCTCTGTGTGTAGTTCTGTGTGTAGCTCTGTGTGTAGTTCTGTGTGTAGCTCCGCCCTCATGTCCTCTCCCCCCCCCTAGGAGACGTATCTAATGAAACACATGAGGAAGCACAACCCCGACCCGCTGACGGTGGCGGCCACGCTGGCGGCTCAGCAGGCCCGGGGCCTCACGCCGGGACGGGGCCGGGGCCGCGGGCGGGGGAGGGGCAGAGCGGGCCAGATCCAGAGCCAGAACAACAACAACAACAACAGCCAGAGCGTCGGGCCGCCAGGCAGCTACCAGCCCCCCCAGCAGCAGCAGCAGGCCGTGGCCCAGTGCCCCTTCGACCTGCACCAGTACAAGACGGTGTCAGCCGGCGAGATCCAGTACAAACCGGTCTCCGTGGCCGACCTGCCCGTGGTCCACAAGAACCTCTGCCTCACCGTCTCCACCTCGGCCATCCAGGTGGAGCACATGAACTCGTAGGAGGCGACTCCCACTCCGCGGGAGACTTTTCTTAGTGTGTTTGCCGTGTACAAAAGTCCACAAGAACATTTCACTCTCATCGCCTCCTGGAGGAAGAAGGCGTGGCTCGCGGGGCGCTTCTCCGACCACGCCGGTGTTCCTCCTTTTTAAGAAGCGTTACATCACCGGTCAGAACTCAGATATTTCACAAGGTGCTTCTCGATTCCTGAGCCCACTTGTGCCGAGTCTCTCCGAGTAGAACTGCCGGTCCATCCTTCAGGCTGGACCTCGCTGAACAGAACCCTGAACATTCTGAATGAGATGCTGATTACATCCAGACCTGAAGTATGTGGAGTCTAGTCCGAGTCCGAGGAGCTCGATAAGAGCGGCTCACTGGTGTCCGCTCTCTTTTTGTATTGCGTTGTTTGCAATGGGCGCCATCGGAGGATGAAGATGTCCAATATCTGCCAAATACACCCCCCAAAAAAGAGGAAATCACACGACTCTCTGCACATGTCTAGAGAATGGTGTTATTTTAAACACAATCGGATCATATTAATCTGAACATCCTCCATTATTTTAGTTCCAGACAGAACAAGGGCAAGGAAAGAAGGACACGAGAGTGAGTTTAAAACGACCGCTAGAGAGAAGAAGAGGAGCGAGGGGGCGTGATGAAAGCACTTGATGGAGCGTCTACTTCATGTCTATGTTTGCCATTGTACTTCTTTTTTTATTTATATATATATCTATAAATCTATATCATATGTATGTATTTTTCTACCAACAGAGGAACGTGTGAACAAACTAGGAGAGAAAGCAAAGTGATGCATGAATGTCAGGAGGATCTCAACGGAGCGCTTTAAGTCCCTTTTGTTTGTTTGTGTGATTCAAATAATGAACTATTCTCCAATAGTCGTGAAGACGGCCGACGCATCGCAGACGGTTATTGGGGAAGAATGATTGTGTGATACAAAAGAAATGGCTGACTGGTACTGTTATCAATCTCTTCTTTTTTTTTCTCTTACATATAACTACTTTCAATATAACCATGGCAAATGTTCTCCACGTTATTATAAGTATGAGGGCATTCTTGTATTGCAGTATGCTGTACATAAAATAGATAGAAATAAGTTTTTCATCTGTAAAAAGGGAAAGTTTGTCCCGTGTAAAGCATTTATGGAAACTATAGAAACCCCAAATCAAAGTGGCAAAGCATCGGCTGTGTCCCGGGTCACGGTCACATGGAGGATCGGATGATATATATATATATATATATATATATATATATATATATGTATATGTCCTTCTGATCACATGACATGAAACACGTCTCGGGGACCTGGGACACAGTCTGTCTTTGTGCACAAGCTGTCTCTTAGCCAATCAGAGTCCCAGCAGCCTGACTCCTCATCTACGCTCCTCCTGGTATTTTAACGTGTCTTCTTATTAAAAAAAAACAAGATTCTCAATATTCCTGTTACTGTTATTACTGATGCTCCTGATAATAGTACAGTTATTAATGGCCCTCTTATATGCTACTCTCTCGCATATTGTATGCACCGTTTCACCTCTTGCTCATCTGAACAGTCTGTTTCTTCCCTTAAGGAGAATAAAGTTCGAAAAAAAACGTTTATGATAAAAAAAAAGAAAGCAAAAGAGAATGTTATTTGTCTTTATTTATTCGATTACAGTCCAGACTCTGGTGAGAATGCATGAATGATTATGTCATGTTTGATGAGTATGTTTTTCCAGTGGTTAACTGACAGTTTACAATGTGTAAAAGATAATAGCTCCCACAATTACAGTTGTTGTTTGGAAATTGTATATATAATAATATTGTATTTATATATATATATAATATATATATATATTATATATAATATATATAATATATATATATGTAATTTAATATATATATTATACAATATATATAATATTATTTATATATATATATATATATATATATATATATATATATATATATATATATATATATATATATATTGTGTATGCGTGTGAGTGTTAGTCTACCATACACATGCAGTACATGTGTGTGGGATTGCTAGTAATCAATACTTTACTGTAGAATAGATCATCTGCTGATCACCCCGTGACTCACTCTCAACCAATCAGAATGCTTGATTTCTACCCGTATTATAACGTGGAATTGATCACCCTGGGACCACTGAAATCAGAGCACACCACCAACCATCGACGGTACTCCTCAAGCCCCTGGAGGTTCGGATGGGCGGGAAGCTGCAGAGATGACAGTTGGTGTCATCGCAGGCAGCCGGAGACACATGTGGGGAGAGTAACACATAATATTACATAATATTAAGAAGTTCCGACATGGCATTAGTGACGTAGCGACATTGCAGTATAAAAGGGGATTTGTTCGATCGCTGGTCGCTAGACTAGTCTGGACTTGTCTTCACTGTACAAAGAGCGTCTATCCCGCCCGAGCGGGACACTCCGTACTTCATACCAAGCATACATAAAAACGGGCGGGATTTATTCTGGCTCAACCAATCACGGCCGCTGGTCCGGAGCGCCACCAAAACAGTTCCATTTGAAATTCAAACGAGCGGAAACAGCGAGTTGGAGTCAACCTTTACGAAAACTCAGCGATAGTCAAGGTAAAAGGTTTAATAACTCGACGCTTATTGTTTCTTTCATTTAGTATGTTAAGGAGAGTCCACAAAGCCTGCTTAGAGACTAGTTCCTAAAGTCTAATTTCGCTATTTACCTTTTATGCCCAAGGTAACGGGTAACCTAGCCGCTAGCGTCACGCGAGCAAACATCCCTGGTGGGAGCTACGCAGTCCTCCTGACGTGTAGCTTCATATTAGCGTCACATTGTGCTGTGTTGCGGGTCATGTCTCTCATCATAGATGAATAATAATAAAAATACATATATTATCACCTAATGTTGTAAACATTTTTTTATCAACCTTAAATTATTGTGAACTTTAGCTACAAGTGTTAAACGTCTGTTTAATGTGTAACGTTAGGCCTCATTGAGTAAATTAAAAAGCATAACGTTAATGTATAAATTAGTTTGTTTCGCTATAACGTTACAACATACTCAGAGAAACAACAGAGGTACTATGGAAGCCTAGAAGGGGTGTGTAGTCTCTGTGTGTGTGTGCGTGCGTGTGTGTGCGTGCGTGTGTTTGTGTTGATTGTGCGTGTGTGTGTGTGCAATCATACACGTACGTGTCATCGCAGGTTGAACACAGGTGTGTAAGTGATCAAATGACTTGTGGTCCCTTCTGTTCAGTCTGTCACAGACATCCTAGTGATGCTCAATACCAGAGCTTTGTTTGATGTTACGTTTACACCTGTGTTTACCTTGAAATGACATGTCAACGTGTCCGCTCATAACAGCTGATGTTAGACTCCTCAGGCCGGGCAGATTTGACCATGCATGTCAACTTTGAGTCGAGTTAAAATAAAGATGCCATCATGGAGGTCTGGAGAACGTAGCCAGCCGACTGTACTGTTGACAAACACGCATCATAGCATATGATGGATATGGATGGATCTATTCTTCTGCGCTGGTCTGTTTCATGTCTTCCTCTCTACCCTCATCAGAACATGTCCCGCTTGCCAGTCAGTTCAAGCAAGAGGGTCCTGCTGGCGAGCAGCAGCAGCTCAGACAATGGACAAGACGTAGAGCCTGCTCAGGTTTGTACTAAAACCCTCTCCATCTTTTGTCACTTTCATTCTGCCGCTGCACCTCATGTGACCTGTTACCAGCTCACAGCACCCAGGTGTGGCCCTATCGCACGTTCTTCACACTAAACATCAGCTTCTCTCTGCCATGAAGCCGATTATAATGTCTCCGTGTTAACGATCTCGCTGCGGTAGTTAAACAAGTTTTTGATTAAAACTCTGTCCTGATAATGATCATTTCATGAACACAGCGTGGGTCCCCCACTGACCCTCAGGAACAGATTCATATGTTGACTGTTTTTGATTGTTGTTGTTTTGTTTGTCTAATGTGTACCCGCCAGCCGCCAAGTCAAATTCTCTGTGTGTCATCCGTAGCAAATGAATGCTTCTGATTCTGATGATGGGTGTGCTAGAGGTTCAATCACTGCTGCCGCCTCACGCTGGAGGTGTTTCTTGTATTTGCAGAAGAAGATTCGCAAAGACCCCGAGCCGGTGAAACCACAAGCAGCAGCTACCATCATCGGCGGCCGGCGGCCTCCTGCTGCAGCGACCAGGGCACCCATATGTAAGATAGCTGGATTTCAGAGTCTTTGTTTTTTCTGTACGACTGTATGAGATCATTTGAGGAAAACATCAAGCTTGTGTATTTAAATTTTTGAGGTTATTGTCTTTTAAAACAAATAAATAATTTTAACAAAACATCAACCTCTCTGTCCCGCGCAGCGCGGCCAGTCCGAGGCGTGGGCGCGGCCACCGTGGCGGTTGGGCCTTCCCGAGGTAAGACGAGCTACGGGATTACAATGAACTAGATGTATTACTGTCGAAGAGATGTGGATCCATCGTGTTATTACGGAAACAACCGACTGATTTGGACATTATTGGGTTGTTTTCCCCTTCAGGTGTCCTGAAACAATCTATAGCTTCAACTGCAGCAAAGGGAGGCAACGCCAAACCAACTGCTGCGCCCGCATGCCCCAAAACAGGCGAGTGAATCATTCCCACCTGGTTCTTGTTCCTCAGCGAATGTCAAATCAAGTGAAATGATTGTTGAGCTACTTGAAGAACAATGTTTTGAGTTTAAGGCGGAGTCGCATCAACACAGATTAATTTAATCTGAGATGCCAAAGAGGCGTGTGTAGACCAGTCGTGGTCTGAATGGACCGTCACGCCTGTTGTTCACGCTCGTTGTGCACAGGTGTGGTCGGGGGCTCCAAGCGCCAGCCATGGGACCTGAAGGGCAAGGTCGTCGACATGGAGGGGAAGATCCGAAACTACCAGACCAAGGTCAAGGCTACCAGCCAGGAGAACGAGGAGCTGAAGGGCACCGTGGCCCAGAGCCAGTCCAGAGCCGCCGAAATGGAGAGAACCGTCGCTCGGCAGAAGAAACAGATCAGGTGCCGAGGACCGCTCCGTCTGTGAAAGAGCGCTACGTCATCATGACGGCGGTTCATTCTAAACGTCCCGTGTGGTTCCAGTGAGTACGAGGCGGAGCTGCAGGCGCTGTCAGGGCTGCGGGACGAGCTGGAGATGGTGTGCAGTGATAAGAGCACTCTTGAAAAGGAGCTCTCTAACTTGGAGAGCAAACACAAGGTCATGGAGACTCTGCGGGACAGCCAGGAGACGGAGCTGCAGACCCTCAAGGTAGGAAGTCTGTGGCTGGAATACCAGCCAGTACTGGCCAGTAGGCCGTAATAGAACTAGTGCGCTACCACAGGACGGTTATTCACTCAGACAAGTGAGCATGAGGGAGGTGACGTGTGACCCGGATCTCTCTCAATGCCTCCTCTCCAGATGAAGCTGTCGGTCCAGGAGTCGACTCTGGCCCGCCTGCAGCTGACCCTCAGAGACACGGAGGAGGAGGTCGGCTCTCTCAAGGACACGCTGGTCCAGCAGAAGGACGAGCTGCACGCCGGGGAGATGGAGCGCCGGCGGCTCCACAACGCCATCCAGGAGCTGAAGGTGAGGACACTTCGTTTCTGTTCTCTTCCCGAGGGAAACGCTGCCGAGGGACGAGTTCTTCTCATCGCCCTTTTCCCCGCAGGGCAACATTCGGGTCTTCTGCCGGGTGCGCCCTCTGGTGGAGGGAGGCCTCAGCAAGCACATCCAGCTGGCGGCCGGCGACAACACCACGATAACGCTGGCTAAAACAGAGGAGGTGAGACATGAATAAACAGATCCGTGGAGGCGTTGTTGTCCACAGGAGCAGGTGGTAGCCACAGTTTCCAGGATGATTCTGAGCCAGTTGCATCATAGAGAAGAAATTACTTTAAAGAATTGGATGCCACATTTAACATAACAAACATGTTGTGCATGTTGGCTGCAGTACATCACTGAGATCCTGACACACTCAACACTTTGCTCAACACTTTATTTTACTCATTACTTTTCCCCTTGTAGTTTTTAGTTTTAGTATTTAGTAATTTAGTGTTGGATTTACTAATTTAGTGTTAGATTTCAGTATTAGTATTTTAGTATTGTGTTTTTATTTGTATCTTTTATTTTTATTAATGCTCAAATGACACCCACTGTGATCTTGAAATTTCCCCACTGGAACTAATAAATGAATATCTTACTTATCTTATGTTGTCGGGCTCCGTCACACATAAATAAACTATAAACTATAAACCTTAACTCTGTTTTAGTCCCACACAGGCAAAGCTGCTGACACTCAGAAGAACTACAACTTCAATTTTGACCGCGTGTTTGGCCCCCAGTCTTTGCAGCAGGAGGTAAACAACATGCATCAAAACCCGATAACGTGAAAGTCTTCACGTTATCGTGAAAACATTTCCAGTATAACGTCCGTCCGTTCCCCGCCAGAGCAGCGAAGTCCTGACGCTTGTGTCGCTTCCAGGTGTTCGAGGAGATCTCGCTGCTGGTGCAGTCGGCGTTGGACGGCTACAACGTCTGCTGCTTCGCTTACGGCCAGACGGGCAGCGGCAAGACGTACACCATGGAGGGGGACGAGTGTGACGAGTCCAGAGGCGTCATTCCCAGAGCCGTGAAGCAGATCTTCAGAGCGGCAGAGAAACTAGCGGCGCAGGGCTGGGAGGTCAGTGTCACGCAGGAGGAAGAGGAGCGCACGCTGTGAAGAGCGCCTCTGCTTTTCACCCATCCTTAGTTATGGCAGGGTTCCTACGCTCATGGAAAACCTGGAAAGGTAAATGGAATTTTAAAATGGTGTTTTCCAGGCCTGGAAAAGTAATGAAAAAAAGTTAAATTATAAAAGTAATGAAAAAAAGTTAAATTATAAAAGTAATGAAAAAAAGTAAAATCATAAAAGTAATGAAAAAAAGTTAAATTATAAAAGTAATGAAAAAAAGTAAAATCATAAAAGTCATGGAAATAAAGTTATGGAAAAAAGTTAAATCATAAATTCATGGAAAAAAGTTAAATCATAAAAGTCATGGAAATAAAGTTATGGAAAAAAGTTAAATCATAAAAGTCATGAAAGAAAGTTGAATATAAAATTCATGAAAAAAAGTTAAATCATAAAAGTTTGGGAAAAGTCATGGAAATTTGTTAAAATCACATGTTTATTTACGCCGAGTTTAAAATATATATTTTTTTTAATAAAGAAAGACGCTCAAAATATAAGCCAGCGATGGCTCTCAATACGCTTTTTTATTTTACAGTTTTAATGTTTATACCGAGGTTTCAGTTTGGTCTTGGGAATTTGGTTTAAAGTCCTGGAAATCCACTGGTCACCATGTGTCAGCGCCCTGCTATGAGGGAGCGGTGGGCTGCAGGGGAACACATCCAGGGAAAAGAGGTCGCTGTATTCAAAGTGAACCGGTGTTTATTTCACCCGCAGGTCGTTATTATGACTCACCAAGAGCATTTCAAAACTGCCATAATCAAACGCTTCGGTAGAAGCATGTGAACACTCTGACGTATCGTCGCCTTTTTAAGTTGGTTTGGAGAACCCAACAAATGACCCGCCTGTCCGTCTGTCTCAGTTCACCTTCACGGCGAGCTTCGTGGAGATCTACAACGAGAGCCTGCGGGACCTCCTGTACTCCGGCAAGGCCAGCAAGAGGCCGGAGCACGAGATCCGGAAGTCCTCCAGCAACGAGGTGACCATCACCAACCTCACCTACGAGCGGGTCTGCAACGAGGATCAGGTACGCGCCCGTCCACGGCAGAGGTCCACGGGGAAACGGCGATCCGTGTCATGTGCTCACGTTGACCCCCCCCCCCACCCGACAGGTGCTGGGCCTCATCATGTTGGCCAATCAGAACCGCTCCACGGCCCAGACGGCCCAGAACGACCGCTCCTCCCGCTCCCACTCCGTGTTCCAGCTGGACATCGAGGGAGCGAACGTCGGCCGGGACGTCAAGTGCAAGTGTGCGTACACTCCCACGCGTTACCCAGAATACCCCTCTGGTTCGGGTTGAGACGTGACCTCATCTTAGAACCCGAGTTCTGCGTCTCTCTATCTCCGTTAAACCCTCTTGTGCTTTATTTATCCGCTCAGCCACTCTGTGCCTGGTGGACCTGGCCGGCAGCGAGCGGATGCTGAAGAGTCAGTCTCAGGGCGAGCGCTTCAAGGAGATGACGGCCATCAACGGCTCCCTGTCCAACCTCGGCATCGTCATCACCGCGCTGGCCAACAAGGTCCGCCGGCACGCGGCCGAGCTCACGGAGGCCGAGCTCACACATTCCGTTCTTTTCTTTTCCTCCGTGCCATGACTTTAATACGCATTTGGGTTTCCAGGAGAGCTACGTGCCGTACAGGAACTCCAAGCTGACCTATCTGCTGCAGGGCTGCCTGGGAGGAAACAGCAAAACGTGAGCGCCGTCGCCAAAACGCCCCTGAGGCCGCGTCGTGTCCTCTGGGCAGCAGCAACTCATCGACCTACAGGAAGGGGTTTGATCCATTATTTAATGTCTTTATTCTAATGACTGTATTGTTCTGCTGTTCTCCCCCCAGCCTGATGTTTGTGAACATTGCCCCCGAGACGGACAGCTTTGGAGAAACCCTCAATTCCTTGAGGTTCGCCAGCAAGGTGAGTGGCGTTGTTTTCAGGTTTCGTACGGTCATGGAAAACCGGGAAAAGTCATGGAATTTTAAAATGGTCATTTCCAGGTCTGGAAAAGTCATAAAAGTGTTGGAAAAGTCCTGGAAATGTGTTATGATCACATGTTCATTTACACCGAGTATAAATAATTAATATGTTTTTTAAAGAAAGATGCTCAAAATATAAGCCGGCCGTACGCTCTCAATACGCAAAATGTTCTATATTTTTTATGTTTATACCGAGATTTCAGTTTGGTCGTGGACATTTTGTTTTAAAGTCCTGGAAAAGTCCTGGAAGTGGTCCATAATGTGTAAGAACCCCATGTTTTACAGTCCTGCCCGGGTCACAAAGCCTGACTCTGGAGGGCAGGAGAAAGCTCCTTCAGATAACGGACATACAATAATGCTCCAGCCAGCTGATATTAAATACATGGATTTTATTTTTTCATCATCAAATCTTTCCTTGACCCGCAGCTTGATTTCCCAGCATGTTGTTATGACCTCTTGACTTGTTGTTTTTGCCACTTCCTGTAACAGCAACTGTTTTTTGACCTGCCTCTCTCTCTCTCTCTCTCTCTCTCTCTCTCTCTCTCTCTCTCTCCTCCAGGTGAACGACTGTGTGATCGGGACGGCGAGCGCCAACAGGAAGTAGAGCAAAGTGCTTGGAGGAAGAAGAAAAACAAACATCTTCAGCATTTATTTAATGCTCCATTTTTATATTTTTAGCATTATTTATGGAGCGACCTCCCTGACTGAGTGCTTTGGGCCTCTTGGCTGGTGCGTTGTTCTGTTTTTGAACGTCGCGGAGCAGTGAGCCGGGGCTCGGGGTGGCCAGGTTGCCTTTCTTCAGTCAATTCTTTGAACGTATATATATGAAATAGAAACTGCAAACCGAGCACCTGTAAATAAAAACAACCACGAAGTCAGACCGGGAACCAGGTGATGGATGTTTGTTTGTTTGTTTGCCGTCTGCTGAGCAGTCAGTCAGTGACTTTTTTTGCATTCATTTCTATGGGATGTACGGATCCCACTATCAAAGTCTGTAACGTATATCTGATCAAACAAACATACAGAGTTCTGATTGCTTACTGTAATAAAGCTGTTATTATTTTACGCCACATTTTAATTATTACTGCTTAGTATCTTAATTACTCTAAAAATAAGGTGACTGTATAGCAACCATCGTTTCTGTTTTTTTAACAAGAAGCTGATGCCTGGTTAACTTGTAGAAGTGAACGTTGAAGCCCAGAACCTGAAGCGTGTTTTTATTCTCGTGCTTTCATTAGTGGTCACCAATAAAGCTTTTAAACATTTATTCAGGTGGCTATGTATAGATGGATGTTTCTAGTCTTTTTTAAATACTTGTATGTCTCAAGGTTTCTTGATTTATGAGGAGATATTTTATCTCCATCAAAGATGTCCTATATTAATAAGAGGATCAGGTTTGTTTTTTCAAATTTAAATGTGTTTTGTATAAATTGCATAATAGTCGCATATAAATGTAGTGTTCTTAATTGAATAAAGACAGTCATTAGATGGGCTACTTATATTCTCTGTGCTGCTTGTTTATGTGTTGCCAATGCTTTCAGAAACAATACATGTTTGTATTAAATACATTTGATGTCCCTTGTTCTTTCCTATTGGTTATATGCAGCACATTGTTGAGGCTTTCTAGTGGGAAAGGATTAATGTTCATTCCGTCATAACCATCATCACTCACATTAGCCTCAGGTTGTGTGCATTTGACATGAAGCAATTTCATATAATCGTCCTTTACTTCAGTTACATTTTGATTGACGGCATTCCATAAATGTACCTAGGATTTAAATGTAATTTCATAAATGTGACTAGTATTTAAATGTAATTTCATAAATGTACCTAGTATTTAAATATTTCATAAATGTACCTAGTATTTCATAATTGTACCTAGTATTTTAATATTTCATAAATGTTCCTACATGCTAGTATTTAAATATTTCATAAATGTATCTAAAATGTTAATATTTCATAAATGTTCCTTTCTAGAATTTAAATATTTCATAAATGTACCTAACATTTAAATATTTCATAATTGTGCCTAGTGTTTAAATATTTCATAAATGTACCTAGTATTTCATAATTGTACCTAGTATTTTAATATTTCATAAATGTTCCTACATGCTAGTATTTAAATATTTCATAAATGTATCTAAAATTTTAATATTTCATAAATGTTCCTTTCTAGAATTTAAATATTTCATAAATGTACCTAACATTTAAATATTTCATAATTGTGCCTAGTATTTAAATATTTCATAAATGTTCCTACTTTCTAGTATTTAAATATTTCATGAGTGTACCTAATATTTAAATATTTTACAAATGTTCCTACTTTCTAGAATTTAAATATTTCATAAATGTACCTAGTATTTAAATATTTCATAAATGTTCCTAGTATTTAAATATGTCATAATTGTACCTAGTATTTAAATATTTCATAAATGTACCCAATATTTAAATATTTAATTAATGTACCTAATATTTAAATATTTCATAAATGTTCTTACTTTCTAGTATTTAAATATTTCATAAATGCATCTATTTGAATATTTCATAAATGTTTCTAATATTTAAATATGTCATAATTGTACCTAGTATTTAAATATTTCATAATTGTACCTAGTATTTAAATAGTTCATGAAGGGATAATTATTAAATAAATGTTGGTAATTCTTATGTCTGCATAAGCCATTGGGGGAACAGACCCTAAAACAAGAGCAGAGCGTGTGTTGTAAACCCCTCGCTGATCTGAAGCTGTTCTCCGTCAGCGCCATTGTGTGTCTGATGTTCCCGTTAGTCTGGCTCGTCTGTCTGGCTCCTCTTAAAGGGGACGCGTCTGTCTGCAGGAGCGATCCGATGGGAAGAACATTTCACAAAAATGGTCCCCAAGCTCCGGGGCTTGGATAACCCGGCAGCAGCCACCGCCGCCTGCCCGGAACCGGAGCGCCCCTCGCAGGGTGCCAACTGAAGCCGTGAGTTCGATGCCCGCAGCGGTTCGCGGCTCTTTCCCCCGCTTCTTGTCGCGAGCGCTAGCTAGCTAGCAGGCTAACGGGCACATCTGTAACGGCCGGACCGAGGGCTCGACGCTCGGCGGTCACCGCCGCCGTCTGGCAGCGGAGACACTTTCTTTTTACGTGTAGCGTGTCAACTAAAAGTCCGCCAGCTACAAGCTGTTGAATCCCCGCTAACAACACGGCGACAGAGTGGTGCGTTCAGGCTCCGAGGACGCGGAGGGCTCCACCAGCCTCCACGACCCCCATGCCGCCTCACGCGACCCGCGTCTACATACAACACGCAGCGCGTGCACGGACAACGACGCTCGTGCGTGAGAGGAGGAGGAGGAGGAGGAGGAGGAGGAGGGGGTCTCTAACAAAGACACTTCAGAAAGACACGAGGTGTTCAGTTGCACGGGCTGTCCCGAGCGTGACTAATTTGCAGTGCATTGTGGGTAAATTAGTCGCGTTTCTCAAGCAACGACATGGCCAATCAAGTCAACTAGAGACGTGATTGCACACGGCACTCTTCGGGTTGCTCGAGGCTATGGGCGCGTGCACGGTGCCGCCGCCAGCCGGACAGGATGATGTATTTATGTACTCATTTGTATGCGTGTTATTCGCATAACTCAAAAAGTATTAAACCGAATCGCATGACATTTGGTGGGATGATTGGTTATTATCCGGCGAACATTTGATTCGATTTTGGGATCGATCGGGTCAAAGGTCAAGGTCATGAAAAGGTACCAAAAAAAGTGTCTGCGGCAAAGGTATGCGCTCTACCGAGTGCCCGTTCTAGTTGAGTCATTTTCTAAGACAAACGACGATGCCGAACATGCTCTGGGCTCAGATCCTCAGAGGAGGTCCTCTACAGGTCTTCGTGGTTTTGCTCTGCCGGTCTGATCCAACAAGACGTCACCTCTGACGTTTCTCCTGTTTTCTGATATTTTAGAACAAGGAAACACTTGACAGTAGTCGTGATGACACTCATTTCTCTTAAACAAAATCATTAATGAGCGTATAACTTATTTATTACATAATAAACTGAGTATCTAAATGAGTATCTAAATTTCTGTATTTTGGAAATAATACAAAAAATACCTTGGATTCATGGTATTGCATACACCACACAATATGAGTGCCACTCACCCAGGGGATGTGTGTGTTCAATACCTGAGCAGATACGGTGATACCTGGATACCAGGACAATGCCCTCTGGTTGCCATGGTACTTCCATCACATCCCGACATGATCATTTCAGGATGTTGCAGTCCGACTTCATCCTGATTGAATCCAGTCACGAGCGCTCTCCTCCCCCTAGATGCAGTCCCTGTCCATGGAGGTGGGCAGCAGCAGCAGCAGCAGCTCCGCCCCCGGCGACGCGTGCGGCCCGGCGGTGCAGGTGTGCTTCCCCGGCGCTCAGAGCTCGGTGCTGGACAGCCTGAACCGGCAGAGGGAGGACGGCCGGCTGTGTGACCTCTCCATCCACGTCCAGGGACGAGTGTTCAAAGCCCACCGCTGCGTCCTGGCCGCCTCCTCGCCCTACTTCCATGACCAGGTGGGAGGCGGCGCTAAGCGTCTTTACCCCCCTGGTACCTTTAAATGTGCTAACATCTTTTACCCGTGGGGTCAATTTGACCCCAGCAAGTAAAACCTCCAGAACTTTATTAGAATTAATATTGTTTCCCAAGTTTAAGTGTCACTTTACGTTTGTTTGTTGACGACCTAAATAGCCCTTTAAATAAATAAAAAAGTTGATATTTCTTATGTTTTACATTTGGGGTCAAATTTTCAAATTTATAAGTTGTGTCCAGGACATTGAAAACATATCATGTGAATTTGAGGTTTTTCTAGTTATCTCCAATCAGGGTTCGTACGGTCATGGAAAACCTGGAAAAGTCATGGAAAAAACTTAAATCATAAACGTTTTGGAAAAGTCATGGAAATTTGTTATAATCACGTGTTCATTTATGCCGTGTTTGAAATAATGAATGGGATTTTTAAAGAAAGAAGCTCAAAATATAAGCCGGGGTACGCAATTAATTCGCAACATTTTCTAAATTGTTTATGTTTATACCGAGATTTCAGTCTGGTCATGGACATTTTGTGGAAAGTCATGAAAAAGTCATGGCAATCCATTGATCAAAATGTATAAGAACCCTGTCCAATAAATAAGGAAAAGTTATGAAGTACGGTATAAGGCAAAAGAAAAGGATGTCAATCATTTTTTTTTAGAGACGTTAAACATTGAATGGGGTCAAATTGACCCCAAAGGTCACAGGAGGGTTAACAAGAAGGAGAGGAGGCGTTGAAGGGAGCGAGTGTGTCGAGTCTTACTGTGGTGTACTCCCTCCACCAGGTGCTGCTGAAGAACATGTCCACCGTCTCCATCCCGGCAGCGATGGACCCGCTGGCCTTCGAGAGCGTGCTGAGCTGCGCCTACACCGGCCAGCTGCGCATGCTGCGCGAGGACATCGTCAACTACCTGACGGTGGGCAGCGTCCTGCAGATGTGGCACATCGTGGACAAATGCACCGAGCTGCTGAAGGAGGGCCGGGCCGGGGCGGCAGGAGGGAGCAGCGCCGGAGGAGGAGGCGGGGCGCAGGACGGAGCGATGGTGGTCGGCGGAGGAGGAGGAGGAGGAGGAGGAGGGTCGGCCAACCTCGGATGCAGCAGCAGTAACATTGGCGAAGGCGGCGGCGTTGCAGCCGGCGATATGAGCAGCGTGCGGAGGCAGAGACGGCGGCGGCGGCGGTGGCGGCCGGGCCCAGGTGGACGGGTCCAACGAGCCCCAGAGAGCCGCCCAGCCTCCCAGCCGCCCGCCGGTGAGAGAGAGCCAGTCGCCCAGCAGCACCAACTACTTCAGCCCCAGAGACGGGAGCGGCTTCGGAGGAGGAGGAGGGGGCGGGGCCACAGCCGGGGCGTCGAGGGACGGAGGCGGGGCCAGCAACACCCCCAGCTACTGCACCCCGTCGGGAGGGGAGGAAGCCTTCCTCATTGAGGAGGAGGATGAGGAGGAGGAGGAAGTGGAGGAGGAAGCGTTGTACCACCAAAGGAAGAGAGGAAGAGGAGGAGGCAGTGGGAGGAGGAAGAAAATGAGCTCGGTGTCGGAGCAGGAGGTCGGGGTCAGCGACAGCTTTGGTGTGTCCTCTTATCAGGTGAGCTGTGCACTTTTGAACTACTCTATAAAGCTTTTATTTTTAAATAAATCCTTTTTATTTTGAAATTAATCCTTTTTAATTTTAAATAAATCCTTTTATTTTGCAAACAAAATCTTTTTATTTGCAAACAAAATATTTTTATTTGCAAACAAAATATTTTTATTTTTAAATAAAACCTTTTATTTTTAAATGAATCCTTTTTACTTTTAAATAAATCCTGTTATTTTTACATAAATTCTTTTATTTTGAAATCTTACCTTTTTATTTACAAACAAAATCTTTTTATTTAGAAACAAAACTTTTTTATTTTTAAATGAATCCTTTTTATTTTAAAATAAATTCCTTTATTTTGCAAACAAAATCTTTTTATTTGCAAACAAAATCTTTTTATTTGCAAACAAAATATTTTTATTTGCAAACAAAATATTTTTATTTTTAAATAAAACCTTTTATTTTTAAATGAATCCTTTTTATTTTAAAATAAATTCCTTTATTTTGCAAACAAAATGTTTTTATTTGCAAACAAAATATTTTTATTTGCAAACAAAATATTTTTATTTTTAAATAAAACCTTTTATTTTTAAATGAATCCTTTTTACTTTTAAATAAATCCTGTTATTTTTACATAAATTCTTTTATTTTGAAATCTTACCTTTTTATTTACAAACAAAATCTTTTTATTTAGAAACAAAACTTTTTTATTTTTAAATGAATCCTTTTTATTTTAAAATAAATTCCTTTATTTTGCAAACAAAATCTTTTTATTTGCAAACAAAATCTTTTTATTTGCAAACAAAATATTTTTATTTGCAAACAAAATATTTTTATTTTTAAATAAAACCTTTTATTTTTAAATGAATCCTTTTTATTTTAAAATAAATTCCTTTATTTTGCAAACAAAATCTTTTTATTTGCAAACAAAATGTTTTTATTTGCAAACAAAATATTTTTATTTGCAAACAAAATATTTTTATTTTTAAATAAAACCTTTTATTTTTAAATGAATCCTTTTTACTTTTAAATAAATCCTGTTATTTTTACATAAATTCTTTTATTTTGAAATCTTACCTTTTTATTTACAAACAAAATCTTTTTATTTAGAAACAAAACTTTTTTATTTTTAAATGAATCCTTTTTATTTTAAAATAAATTCCTTTATTTTGCAAACAAAATATTTTTATTTACAAACAAAATATTTTTATTTGCAAACAAATTTTTTTTATTTGCAAACAAAATCTTTTTATTTTTAAATGAATCCTTTTTACTTTTAAATGAATCCTGTTATTTTTATATAAATTCTTTTATTTTGAAATCTTACCTTTTTATTTACAAAAAAAATCTTTTTATTTAGAAACAAAACTTTTTTAGTTTGAAACAAAACTTTTTTATTTTTAAATGAATCCTTTTTATTTTAAAATAAATTCCTTTATTTTGCAAACAAAATATTTTTATTTACAAACAAAATCTTTTTATTTTTAAATGAATCCTTTTTACTTTTAAATGAATCCTGTTATTTTTATATAAATTCTTTTATTTTGAAATCTTACCTTTTTTATTTGCAAACAAAATCTTTTTACTTGGAAATAAAACCTTTTTATTTTGAAATAAAAGCTTTTTTATTTTGATACGGCGCCATTTCCTCATTATTGACCCGATGTAAAGTCGTTGTCATGCAGAACATTCTCAGTCATGAAGGATATTTTATATCTTCCATTAAATAATAAAATCTTCATCGTCCTGAGCCTCCACGATGAATACGAGTGAAGATGCTCCTCTGAATACCGTCTCCCTGAAGGACGGGGAGCTCTCCGCGATGCCGCTGCTGAAGCGGCCGACCTACAGCCAGCCCAGCATCATGCCCCGCAAGCAGTGGGTGGTGGTGAAGACGGAGCGGGCGGAGGACGACGACGACCTCATCGTGGTGTCGGGGGAGGAGGACGGAGAAGACGAGGACGACGAAGACGAGCGGGAGATGGAGCTGGCCCGAGAGAGGCAGAGGAGCGACTTCAACATCTCCAACGTGAGGAGCCTCTCCGCCGAGCTGGGGGGAAGAGCTGAGGACATGGACGCTCAGGTGAGCTGCAGCCTCGCTCCTGACCACCAGGGGGCTCCTCTGGTTGTATAGAAGTCTCTGCTTCATGTGTTGAAGCTGCATTATCTCTCCTGACCACCAGGGGGCGACTCCTCTGGTTGTATAGAAGTCTCTGCTTCATGTATTGAAGCTGCATCCTCTCTCCTGACCACCAGGGGGCGACTCCTCTGGTTGTATAGAAGTCTCTGCTTCATGTGTTGAAGCTGCATTCTCTCTCCTGACCACCAGGGGGCGACTCCTCTGGTTGTATAGAAGTCTCTGCTTCATGTGTTGAAGCTGCATTCTCTCTCCTGACCACCAGGGGTCAACTCCTCTGGTTGCATAGAAGTCTATGCTTCATGTGTTAGAGCTGCATTCTCTCTCCTGATCACCAGGGGGAGACTCCTCTGGTTGTATAGAAGTCTCTGCTTCATGTGTTAGAGCTGCATTCTCTCTCCTGATCACCAGGGGGCGACTCCTCTGGTTGTATAGAAGTCTCTGCTTCATGTGTTAGAGCTGCATTCTCTCTCCTGACCACCAGGGGGCAACTCCTCTGGTTGTATAGAAGTCTACGCTTCATGTGTTAAAGCTGCATTCTCTCTACTGACCACCAGGGGGCGACTCCTCTGGTTGTATAGAAGTCTATATAGTGACTCTACTTCTCTTGATGTATTCCCTCAGTAAACATTGTAAACATGATTTTATGTCTCAGCCTCTAGTTTCACGTCTTCTTCTATACAGCATGATGTCATCATTTAGAGTCACACAGACCATGAAGCAGGGGGCGCTTTAGGGGCGGGGCTTAAGGTGATTGACCGCCCTCTCTGTCTCTCAGGTGGACTACTGCCAGTCGTCAGAAGACTTCCTGAAGTTCGAGGGCGGTCTGATGGACCACCCCTTGGCCCACCTCCACGACGGCGCCGCGGGCCACGGCTCCGGCCGCGCCGCGTCGGCGCTGCTGGGCCAGGTGCAGTCGTCGGCGGCGGCGGCCCGGGCGCGGCTCTTCCCCCTCGACATGCAGGGCAACCAGATCCTGCTCTACAGCCAGGCCGCCGGGCTCTCGCTGGACGGCGGCGGCGGCGGCGGCGGCGGCGCTCCTCTCGGCATGATGGGAGGAGCCTCCTTCAAAGGCCTGGAGCACGGCGCCGTCCACCCGTCGGCGCCGGGTCGGCAGCGCCCGGCAGCGGCGAAGCGTCTGGCGCCGGGGGCCCGGGCAAAGTGTTCATGTGCCACTGCGGCAAGACGTTCACCCACAAGAGCATGAGGGACCGCCACGTCAACATGCACCTGGACCTGCGGCCCTTCCACTGCCCCGTGTGCAGCAAGCGCTTCAAGATGAAGCACCACCTGACGGAGCACATGAAGACGCACACCGGCCTCAAGCCCTACGACTGCCTGGGCTGCGGCAAGAAGTTCATGTGGAGAGACAGCTTCATGCGCCACCGCTCGCACTGCGAGAGGCGAGGGGGGGGAGGGGCCGGAGATGATGGCGTCCCCTCACCTGCTGCTCTCTGGGGGTGATGGAGGAGGAGGAGGAGGAGGAATGTCTGCTTCCTCGCCACTTCTGCCCGGCGACAGCGCGGGGCCGCCGCTCCTCCTCAGCGCCGCTCAGGGCTCGGGGATGTTCGGCGCTCCGGGTCCGGGCCGGAGCGCGTGCGGCGAGGACGCGTGCGAAGTCGGCGCCGACGACATGGACCCGAGCTCCGTCCAGCGGGCCTGAGGCGGCGGGCCGGGCCTCCGCATCGCCACTTTGTTTTTATGTTCCAACCCGGAGCCTCAGAACCTCAGAACCTCATTGGACCCCCAAACAGGAAGTGCGGACCTCGTGTGGCGAGCGCTCGGGGGACGCTTTACGGCCCTGAAGCCGGCGTCTCACCCGCAGATCTTTTGGGGGAAAAAGGTGGCTTCATTTTTTAAAAATTCAATAAAAAAACGGACCTATCGTCTCCGAGAAAACGCGGCGCTTCGCTCGCCGGTCGCCACGGTTACGGTCGGTATCGGAGGAGAAACTAAATGGCCGTTCTGCAGTGTTGTGTTGTTGTGCTTCTGTTCTATGGTCAAAAAAAAGAAAAAACACAGGAACCTGTAGAGAACAGAGCGTGAAGAAACCCGAGCCGTCGCTCCTCCTCCTCCTGCCCCTCCTCCTCCTCCTGCCCCTCCTCCTCCTCCTCCTCCTCCTCCTCCTCCTCCTCCTGTCACGGCTTTGAGAAGTATATTACGCCTGTAAATAAATAGAGATATATGTTGTTTTCTACTCACCAGGACCTGCAACAGGCCGGGTCATGTGACCGGCGCTGTGGAGGGAGGTGACCGTCTGGACCCAGAGGCCCGCTGGTCCAAAGTTAAACTTTAAGTGATTAGTGGATAGATGACGTATCCGTGGTCGGTTGGAGTTATTTTATTTTGAAGGTTAAATCAACGGATTCAACCACAGACGGCTTCGTGTTTTAAAGTTCTTCTCCATCATCGCATTGTTGGGAATTTAAGACATCGTGTGTGTGTATATCACGTGAATGTGTTTGTATATATTTAATATATATTATAATATATTTATATATATATATAATATTATAAGTATATATTTATAAAAAATATATTCATAATATTATAAATATATATATTATAATTTATTATATTATATATAAAATAGTACTGTATATGTATTATATATACAATATTATATATAATATTATAAGTATATATTTATAATATTATACATTCATAATATATATATATATATAATTATTGTATTATATATAAAATAGTATATTTATATGTATTATATACATTAGTATATATACAATAATATATTGATATGTACTATATATACAATATTATATGTATGTATTTATATAGATATAATACATATATTTTGTTTAACTAAGTCAGAAGTGTGGATGAAAATGCTGCTATAAGAGAAAGATGCATCATTATTTGTGATAAAATGTGAATCCTCTTTAGAAGACGGTGGTCATGGAAACGCTCTCAATGTGAAAACAGCGTGTTTATGTAGCTGTGTTATTACTGCTTCGCTCCTGCATATTTAATCCACATAATACTTCTACGGCATGGGACAGGTTGTTTTTCTTCATTTCCTGTAACGTGGAGCTGGAGAGACGATCGGCTCGTCTGACCTTCTGTGAAGGTGGAGTCTGGATATTTTTATATGCTTTTTATTACGGTGACCTGTGACCTCGGTGGCTCCTCCTCCTTCGGCCCGTTTGTGGCGACCTGTCTGCTCCCCTGCTGCCGGCCAGAGAGAATGTGAGACGGCAGAATGTGAGAGCCGATGTGGCGTGTGTTCCAACATGTAGGCGAAGGGAATCGGACGCTGCTGTTCCTCTGCGAGCGCGTGGAGGAAGAGCTCCGCCTCCTCCTGAGGGCTGCAGACGATGTCAGAGGTCGCTGCTCTTCAGGTTCATTTCAGTTCATTGGCTTTGTGACGTGGACTGCATTACACTCCCTCAAATAATCAATAAAACCTCAGCGGGGTTCTGTGAAGTGAACATCTTCTACACACAAACGGCTTTTCAGAGAACGGGCTTAGTCGGGAAGGTGTGCCTCTTAGAAATAACGACAAAGGAAAATCCTATCTATATATATATATATATATATATATATATATTATACAACCACCATACAGGGCCCCACGACGATTTAGTGGATTTTCTTTTTATATAATATATATAATATAATATATTATATATATATTATTTTTATATATATATATAATATGATATAATATATATAATATGTATATACATGTATTAAATATATAATGTATATTATATATATATATTAAATATTATATAATATTATTTATATATATATATATTAAATATATATGTATATACATTATATGTATATATAAATTATATATATTAAATATATAATATATATTATATATATATATATATATTTGTGTCTCTATCTGCAGCAGCAACGCTGAACTCCAGCCGTATGGTTTCTCTTCACCAGAGCGTCACGTTCCCTCTTCTTTTATTCTTATTTGAAGGAAGGTTCCGGACCGATCGCTCCGTGTTGCTGCTGAAAAGCCGTTTGAGTGTTTTGGAGATTCCACAAACCGTGTTCCCCGACTTGTTGGTCCTGATGACGTAATGACCTCCAGTTATCAACATTCACCTCTGCCCTGTATCAATGTAACGGACTAATAAATTATTTGGTGCGAATTCTTGGACTTTGTCTTTAATCTGCGTTCAAACATAAAAAATATGAATACATTGTGGGCTGTATTTTGCACAGTGGTTAAGACCAACATTTGTAGTTTAGTTTTTATTTCAAAAGCCGGGGGCGGGGCTTAACAATAACCTGGAGTGTCAAGTCCACTCCAGGAAGGACATCCAAATTGATG
>CM070106.1:19623836-19726336 GCA_036178185.1 Liparis tanakae
TCACTCCCCTGCATAAATGAGGCCCTATAGATCGTCGCTATGACAACTGTATTCCAGGTTCTACATTCGATGGAGTCTGAAAAGACCCAAAATGTTATTTCACCTGTGTGGGAAGAAAACAGCTGGAAGAAAAAAAAGACACACAGGAGGATTGTTGTGGGGATGGAAAACAACCCCTCAGCGGGAGAGGCCACAGGAACGGAGCTCTGACAGAAACAACAGTGTTCTAAACACAGCAGGGACCGGGATGCAGTTATTGTGGTTGAATTATTTTGCTTGGTGTCGAGGCGTTTGGGGACAGAGGATCTAACGGGGCTGAGCTCTGTAGATCCTCTGTCCCCAAACGCCTCGACACCGATGCAAACATTACTTGACGAGCAAACGGTGCATCGGTTTGGGACTATTTTCAGCTGTGGATGAACACACGCGTGGCGTGGTGTGGTGTGGCGCAGCAGGTCATGTGTGTGTGTGTGTGTGTGTGTGTGTGTGTGTATCAGAAGGATGCAGGGAGACGACGCGGCAACGGGAACCGTGTCGCTCTTGATTGACAAGGAGGCAGAATGTTGCTTCACCTCGCCCGTAAAACACGTGTGAGACGCGTTAACATCGCCTCGCCATTTAAGCCAACAACTACCTGGAAACTATTGCAGACATTGGTCTGAATTTTTAAAAAAAACTTACTTCATTACAAACCTAAAAATATGTGTTTGGAGAGGAAAAAACCCAACATTAAAATCCTTAAATTGTCGTTATTAAAGCCCAAAGCAAAGCGCTCCCGGCCGTCAACGCACGGCATAAATAGCAAGTGAAAGAACAGCACTCAAAAGTCATCGCATACAGCCCACTACCTGCTCCAGGAAAGGAAAACACGATTGAGATATAAAAATGTAAACAAACTGGCAGTGAAGCACCAGTTGAGAGCCAGCCAGCCCCCCCCCCCCCCCCCCCCCCTTAGGCCACGCCTCCAGCTGCACAGCTCATGTTTCCAGGCACTGGTTTCTTACCCAAATCCCTCAAACAAAAGTTCTCCTCGTTCCGTTGCCGCTGTGCTCCGGGCGCCCGAGGTCCGGCTGCCTGGACCGATGGATTCCCACCGGGTCGGCGCCGCCCCCGCCGCCTCTCTGCGGCGAGAGGACGGCGCCGTGCTCTCTGTGGCGAGGAATTCATGATTCTTCCCCCAAAACAAAACCGTGTCCTGGTCAAGCAGCTCTATCTCCATGTCAGGTTTAAATTCTCTTTATTCAAGTCTTTTACAAAAAACACTTCTGTTTGGCTCCGTCGTCAAGTTCTCAGTTCATGGCCGTCTCCGTGGCGACGGCCGGCGGTGCGTTGGCTGAACTTGACATTGTCTGTTTGATCCAACGGACTCGGCGGTCGTTTTCCTCTCGCTGAACGCCGGCAGAGCCGTGCAGGGGGAACGGGGACCAACGCTGCGGCGCAGCGAGAGGTCAAAGGTCACTCGGAGTCTGACAGCACGATGACCTCATCCGGGTCACACTGCGTGGCCACGTTGACCTGGAAACAAACACAGTGGCATCACGGCTCGGGGATCAGGGATCATGATCATGGCTCACGGGGTTCATGGCGTTCCTCTCTTTGTTTAAAGGGAATCTAACTTAAATAAATTAATTCTGGAATCTGATATTTATGGGAATTATATTTCTAAAAGATTCGGTCAAGGTCATTCATGTTATTCTTGATTTGTCATCGGCCGGAGCCGTGTTGCTCATACGTTCTTCAATTAAACTCAATTCAGTTTATTTTGTATCGCCCAATATCACAAATGTGCCTCTTGCTTGTTTGAAGAATATAGGAACATTAAATCTAAAAGTCAGTTTAAACTGACTGCTTCTTCTTTTAATACTTTTTTGTCATTTGGGGTAAAAAGAGAAGTCAGTGAAAACAAACAGAACTGAAGTAGTTGAGCCCTTAAAGGATGAGAAACATGATGAAGAACTGATGGCATAACGTTCAGAGAAGAGACGAAGAGGCGCACCTTGTTCCTCTTGGGCGGCGGCGTGGACTGGGAGCTGCTGACCGCGTGGCGGGTCGGCGTGTCGGCCCGGTGGGGAGAGCTGCAGCTGAACACGCCCATGACCAGAGGGAGGTCCGCCTCGCTGAGCAGAACAGGCGGTCACACAGGTGAGAGTCCAGAGAAACATTATCCTCTCTCTCTCTCTCCCTCCCTCTCTCTCTCTCTCCCTCTCTCTCTCTCCCCCTCCCTCCCCCCATCGACTAGAAGTCACAGCGTCACACCCCGTGCTCTGGAAGCTCCTCTTTCCTGTTTTCATGTTTTCTCAAAACAAGTGAAGTGAAGAGTCCTTCAACAGGATACCGCTCCCTGTGACCCGCAGCGCTCCGTGACTCCTCCTCCTCCTCCTCCTCCTCCTCCTCCCCCTCCCCCTCCTCCTCCTCCCCCTCCCCCTCCCCCTCCTCCCCGTACCTGTCGTGGATGAGGATGTGCTTGTTGTTCCTGGAGTCCTCGGCCTTCACCTCCTCCCTCTCCCTCTTCCTCTTCCTCGCGGTCCGGAGGCCGGGCGGCGGCGACGTGCCGTTCGTCTGCGTGTCGCAACTTTCCACGCCGACGGCGGGCAGAGCCCCGCCCCCGTTGGCCGTCGCCGGGGAAACGGCCCCGGGGGCCTCGGCGTCGGCGCTGGCGCTGACCGGCACGGCCGACACGCGGCTGGGCTCCTCGGGGCCGGCGTGGTTACCGTTGGACAGCGGCGGCGGGGGGGCGGCGGCCCGCGAGGGCTCCGATTGGCTGGGGCTCTGCCTCGGGGAGGGGGGGGCGGGCGGGGGGGAGACGGGGGGCTTGCTTTCATCGGACAGAGGGCTGAGTCCACTGGCCGGCTCCTCGTCTTCGTCCCTCGCGCTCCCCCCCTCCTCCTCCTCCTCCTCCTCCTCCTCCTCCCCTGCGGACGCCGCGGCCGCCAGCTGATCGACCGGGTCCTCCGCCTCGTTGGCGTCGCCGTCCTCCTCGCCGTCTACACAGAACGGGGAAATGAATGCAGTGAAACCCGAGACCCTCCTCTTCAGAGACTGAAGCCGACTGCTGTGTGGAGCGGGAGGTACCGGGTCCGTCTTGCTGGGTGCTCGCCTCGATCTCCTCCTCGATGTCGGGGTCCGACGACTCGTCGTCTTCGTCGTCCTCCCCCTCCTCCTCCTCCTCCTCCACCGGGGCCACGCCGTTCACCACCTTGTGTCCTTCCCCGTTTTCTGCCTTGTGTGTCTGAAGAGGGGCGAGAAGAAGTGTGAGGAGACGGAGAGAGAGAGAGAGAGAGAGAGAGAGAGAGAGAGAGAGAGGGGGGGGGGGGGGGACGGTCCTACGCGTCAGAGTCGTCTGATGTGTCATCGGGTCGATGATCTCCTGGGCGATGACACATCAGGCGACGGGAACTCGGCTCCTCCTACCTCCTTGTCCCGGGTGTCTCTGTCCAGCCTCCGGGCCCGGTCCTCCTCCTCCATGTCCTCCTGTCGGACGGCGTAGGTGGTGACGACCTCCTTCAGGCGGGACAGAGCCACCTCTCTGTTCTGACGGAGCCGCCGCAGCAGAGAGGGGTCGGCCAGGGCCGGGTCGGTGGCTTTAGGGGGGGGGGGGGGGGGGCAATAAGGGAAGAGCCGGATAAGGATAAGAGGAGTCGTCTTCAACCGAGTAAAATGCTAAGAGATGGTAGTTCTTAAAAGACAGGGAGGCCAAGTCAAAAAGTATTAAACCGAATCGCATGAGGTGGGATGATTGGTTATTATACGGGACCATCTGATTACAGGGTTCTGACACATTTTAACCAGTGGATTTCCAGGACTTTTAACCAAATTTCCATGACTAAACTGAAATCTCGGTATATACGTGAACATTTTAGAAAATGTTGCGTATTGATTGCGTACGCCGGCTTATATTTTGAGCGTCTTTCTTTAAAAAAAAACACGTTATTTCAAACTCGGCGAAAATGAACATGTGAATTTAACACATTTCCAGGACTTTTCCAAAACTTTTATGATTTAAGTTTTTTCCATGACTTTTCCAGGCCTGAAATGACCATTTTAAAATGTCATGACTTTTCCAGGTTTTCCATGACCGTACGAACCCTGTGATTAGATTTAGGGATCGATCAAAGGGCAAGAAAAGGTAAAAAAAACTTATTTTTACCGTAGCACGGCCAATTTGTATCCAATTGGCAACTAAGTCAACGGCCAGTCTTGTGATATGAAGGTATGTCTCTACAGAGTGCCCCTTCTACTTTATCACTATTATACATCAACATACCGTAATATGTCGTGTTTGTGGTATGGAGAGTGTCGGGTATCATGATGTTTATGGCACGTGTCGTATGGAAGTCCTAATGCTGGTGCCGTGACCCTGTGACCTTTGTTGTTGTTGTCGTTCCCATGGTGACCAGCAGCTTACCGGACTTGTAGTTGTCGGTGAGGCGCGAGCCGAAGTTGTAGACCAGGTCCTGGTGGCGCCGCTCCTGCAGGCTGCTGCCGGTCTCCGTGAACACCTCCTGGGCGATCTGGGTCAGCTGCCGGGCGCTCAGGCACAGGTTGTGGCGCTCGTTGGCGCGCAGCACCTGGTGGTGGATGTCCTGGTAGTCCGGAGGGTTCTGATGCGCCTCGGGGCTGTTGATGTAGCGCTCGATCTGAGGGGAGGGGGGAGGGGGGAGGGGGGAGGGATGAAGCGGTTCCATAAACGTCACCCGGCGACACACGCAGGGCGCCATCACACCAGGCGAGACTGTTAGAAGAGCGGCCGCTCCGAACACGCCTCGGAAAAAACGCGCCGGGCGAAACAGCGCCGTGCGCCTGTGGAGCGCAACAAACGCTCACGATATGAAAAAAGAGAGACAGGAACGAGTACGGCGAACACCAACGTCTACTCCGAGAATTGTGTCTCGATGGCGAGGCTTTCAGTTTCACTTCCGACCGAGCGGGAGTCAGCTGGAGTCGTGTTTAGATCTAGAATATAAAGCTCTTCGTAATTAAATAACAAGAATATGAGCGTCTCGTCGGGAAAACAGGAAGGAACGCCTCCTGCCTGATCCCATTGGCTGCCTTGGGCCTCCTGCCTGATCCCATTGGCTGCCTTGGGCCTCCTGCCTGATCCCATTGGCTGCCTTGGGCCTCCTGCCTGATCCCATTGGCTGCCTTGGGCCTCCTGCCTGATCCCATTGGCTGCCTTGGCCGAGTGTGACATTGATGAGCGCGCCACGCGCTTAAAGTTGAGGATATTTTAACTTTTAAGCGCGCCTGAAAAACGCAAGAAAGACGCGTCTGGTGAGACCGGGCCCTCACGTCCTCATGTCTTCACGTCTTCATGTCCTCACGTCCTCATGTCTTCATGTCCTCACGTCTTCATGTATTCATGTCCTCACGTCCTCATGTCTTCATGTCCTCACGTCTTCATGTATTCATGTCCTCACGTCCTCATGTCTTCATGTCCTCACGTCCTCATGTCTTCATGTCTTCATGTCCTCACGTCTTCATGTATTCATGTCCTCACGTCCTCATGTCTTCATGTCCTCACGTCCTCATGTCTTCATGTCTTCATGTCCTCACGTCTTCATGTATTCATGTCCTCACGTCCTCACGTCTTCACGTCCTCACGTCTTCATGTCCTCACGTCCTCATGTCCTCACGTCCTCATGTCTTCACGTCCTCACGTCTTCATGCCCTCACGTCTTCACATCTTCATGTCCTCACGTCTTCATGTCCTCATGTCTTCATGTCCTCATGCCCTCATGTCTTCATGTCCTCACGTCTTCATGCCCTCATGTCTTCATGTCCTCATGTCTTCACGTCTTCATGTATTCATGCCCTCACGTCTTCATGTCCTCATGTCCTCATGCCCTCATGTCTTCATGTCCTCATGTCTTCACGTCCTCATGTCTTCATGTCCTCATGTCTTCATGTCCTCATGCCCTCACGTCCTCATGTCTTCATGCCCTCACGTCTTCATGTCCTCATGTCTTCATGTCCTCACGTCTTCATGCCCTCACGTCTTCATGTCCTCATGTCTTCATGTCCTCATGCCCTCATGTCTTCATGTCCTCATGTCCTCATGCCCTCATGTCTTCATGTCTTCATGTCCTCATGTCTTCATGTCCTCACGTCCTCATGTCTTCACGTCCTCATGCCTTCATGCCCTCATGTCTTCATGTCCTCACGTCCTCATGTCTTCATGTCCTCACGTCCTCATGTCTTCATGTCCTCACGTCCTCACGTCTCTTCATGTCCTCACATCCTCACATCCTCATGCCCTCATGTCTTCATGTCCTCATGTATTCATGTCTTCATGTCCTCATGTCTTCATGTCCTCACGTCTTCATGTCCTCATGTCTTCATGTCCTCCTGTCTTCATGTCCTCATGTATTCACGTCCTCATGTCCTCATGTATTCACGTCCTCATGTCCTCCTGTCCTCACGCCCCTCCTGTCCTCCTGTCCTCCGTTCCCTTTGCTCCTCTGGGAGGTTTTGCCTTGTGATTTGCCTATTGAAATGATGAATGTAAACAGGTTCATGGGGACCAATGGGTGTCCAGGACTTCAAACCAAATGTCCATGACCAAACATTTGAATGTGTAACGTGGAAAAGTGAGAACATGTCGTATTTAGTCTCACAATGAGGATTCCAAAGCATACAGTAAATAACCTTAAATGACTCATGAATGAGAGACAATGACTTGTGGAAAACAACAAACATGTATGTTTTTTCAGTTAAGTATGAAAGAGCGTATGCCGGCTCATATTTTGAGCGTCATTATTTTAAAAGCTTATTAATTATTCCCCCCCCCCCCCAACATTTTTTCTTTCTCCAGGACTTTTCCAGGCCTGGAAATAACTATGTACAAACTCAGACTTTTCCAGGTTTTCCATGAGCGTGGGAACCCTGTGTAAAAGTTCAACTCGGCTCTTTTTGAGGTTCTGTAATGTTTTGTTATTGTGCTCTTGATGTTTAAAAAAAAAAACCTAGATAAAAAGAGTCATAGTAATACATTCTGTCTGAAGCAGGAATAACCGTGTCCATGCCAACAGGAGGGGGACACGGTGGCTGGTCGGCCCGACCTGGGGTCAGGTCATATTAAATAAATACTCCGGAGCTTTAGATACGCCCCAGAGGGTCAGAGGTCACGACCGGGAGCCGGGCTGAAGATAACACCACCAGGACACAGGGGCTCTCCGGCCGCCGCTCACCTTCCTGTTGATCTCGGGGTAGCGCGTGCCGCTGTAGGAGAGCCTCTGCTCGATGACGCGGCCCGTCAGCGTGCTGCAGTTCTTCAGCTCGCACAGCGTCTCGTAGATCTTCATCATCTGGGGGAGCCGAAACAAAGAGGTGAGAGGAGTGGACACACGCCCTGGCCAACGGGGTTTAGAACCAGTGGACCAGGCCCAATCAGACGCCAGGCCCAATCAGACACCAGACCAAATCAGAGGCCCAATCAGACGCCAGATCCAATCAGACGTCAGGTCCAATCAGACACCAGATCCAATCAGACGTCAGGTCCAATCAGACACCAGATCCAATCAGACGCCAGATCCAATCAGACGTCAGGTCCAATCAGACACCAGATCCAATCAGACGCCAGATCCAATCAGACACCAGATCCAATCAGACACCAGACCCAATCAGACGCCAGATCCAATCAGACGTCAGGTCCAATCAGACACCAGGTCCAATCAGACACCAGACCCAATCAGAGGCCCAATCAGACGCGGGGCCTACCTTGCGCTTCAGCCGGTGCTCCTGGATGTAGATGGAGTCCTCGGCCCCCAGGTCGTCGAGGTTCAGCTCCGTCTGCTGCAGGCGGGAGATCTCGTCGTTGTACACCTTCAGCAGGTTCTCCAGGTACGCGATCTGAGGGGAGAACAGGCGTGGCGGTTAGGCGTGTTCCAGGCGGCTGCAGCAGGCCGCGCCCCGGGATGAACGGCGAGAGAAGGACGGGTCCACGGGTTCTCGACTCCGTCACGAGGGACGGATAGCGTCAACTCAACCCTGATGGACATGAACACCTCCGTGTGTCCATTAACACAATCATTATAAAAACATCTCAAACGCTTTTAGTGCAGAGAACTGGAGGAACGGACCGACCCATCCCTCCGACACTCAGGTGGTTTAACCTTCATCCTTTATAACAACTTTATTCACCACCTCAATGTGCTTGACCTCTTTAACCTTGTTTATCATCGGTACCTTTACGCCCTCTAACTGGATCTGTTTGGGTTCTGCTTCATAAACCACTGAACATTTCTAATTATTAGTCTCAACTATTGTTATTTAGAAGGTCAGAAGCCCAAGTCGTTTATCACAACGAGGGCGATGTGCATCGTGGTAGTGTGATGGTGATGGTTTAAAGTTATTTATGACGGAACATCATTTCCAGGATGCATATTTCCGTAACATGACTCAGCTGAACGCTTTCCTCTCCAACACAACGTGTTAAGAGTCTCTCTGCCAGGTCTTCACGGATTTAGAGGTTTTAGTACGGACTCAAATCTTCACTTGAGCGTTGCTGGCGTTAGTGTGATATTGCCTTTTTCTCATGTAACACATTATTTATTTCACTTTTAGATCACTAACGGTGTTCAACACATCCACACACAGCAGCAACATGCACTAAATCAGGGAGGCTCACACTTATTCAGCATGCGAGCGACTTATAAAAGGACCAAGTCAAAAGGATCTGAGAAGCGTTAGAAATGACGGCTGTTGTGTAGAAACGATCAATAACAGACCTTTAGTTCAATAAAAGAACAAAGACGTCTTCAACAAAAGGACCTTAAATTACTTCTGCTGTAATTTGGCACTACAGAGAAAATTACAGGGGGGCGGGGCAATTTATTTCAATGTCATGCGATCTACCAATACGACGCCATCGACGTGTTGAGCACCCCATCACTAAATAAACCAAAATACTGCTACCCTCAAACCATCATGAAATACTGGCGCATATATTATAATCTCAAAATGATCTTAGCCTAGGAACACTGCTTTGAATCGAGAGCCTTTGGGAATAAAAATGAGAGCGACAGCTTTTAATCCTCCAAAAACCACCGGGTACCACATCGGCTTCACCGGGTCAGACAGCGACACGGGGCTGGAGGGTTTAGTCTTTCATCCGAGGGAAAGTCATAAATCTGTTCGGTCTGATGAATAAAGTGTTCCTGGTTGATGTGATGCTGATGAAGAGGCTGAGAGCCGTACAGACAGGTCCTGCCGTCACGCGCCGCAGAGACCGAGGGTTTATAGGCCAGAATGTTCCATTTCGTTTGGTTTACAGTATCATTACATTAGTTAATGATTCACCAAACACATTTAGGCCCCGTGTTCGAGACGTTTATGGATAATAAAGCCAATAAAGCCTCCCTCACCTGTCTCTTGGACGCCCTCTTGGCCTTCTTCTCCGCCTCCGGCCCCTGGTGGTTGTCGCCCCCCTGCAGCCCCGAGGGACGCTCGCCCGCCTCGTTCGCGTTGGTGGCGTCGTCGCCCGCGCCTTCCCCTTTGGGCGAGTCGGCGAAACCCGACGCCGAGTTGGAAGCGCCGGGCTCGACCTTGGCGAGCGTCTGGCGCCGCTTCACGGCGTGCTGCCGGAGCGCCGTGCACAGTTCATTGATGTAGACGTAGGCTTTGGAGCGCTTGGCCTGAGTGTGAGTCAAACAGCGGCCCAAGGTGTTCCTGAACTCCACGGACGAGAGGTACTCCGGGGACGACTTGGCGTGTTTGGTCCGCAGGAAGTCCAACACCTCGGGGCAGTCCTGGGTGATGCTGGAGCAGTGGTCCACGAACTGGGAGGAGAGAGAGGAGGACACGAGGGATGAGGAGGCAGCAGAGGAGGGACAGAGATGCTTTCATTTAGCCCCGCCTCCAGACCAGGAAGCGAGCCTGACACTTACTTCATTTTTTAAAACGGCATTAAAATGTCTGGAGGCCTCATGTTCTGTGATTAGCATCAGTTTACAACCTCTAACTCAACAGGTGTTTGAGTTCACAAGTCACCACGGTAACTTCGCGTCGGCGTCTGAAGTGTGTCGCATTCCGTATGTCGTCAGTTTTACAAAGTGTGAACAGGTGAATGAACACAGGTTCAGCAGCGCCTCGTCCGTCAGGTGCTCCAGTTCACACGCAACTTAAAGAAGTGCAACGAGTCAACATGAAGACGACTCTCATCCTCAACAGTTACAATGGAGGCTGCATGTCTACAAACGTCTGGTCACATGACATCTATTGTTCATCTGGTCACATGACATCTATTGTTCATCTGGTCACATGACATCTATTGTTCATCTGGTCACATGACATCTATTGTTCATCTGGTCACATGACATCTATTGTTCATCTGGTCACATGGCATCTATTGTTCATCTGGTCACATGACATCTATTGTTCATCTGGTCACATGACATCTATTGTTCATCTGGTCACATGGCATCTATTGTTCATGTGGTCACATGGCATCTATTGTTCATCTGGTCACATGACATATTGTTCATCTGGTCACATGACATCTATTGTTCATCTGGTCACATGGCATCTATTGTTCATCTGGTCACATGACATCTATTGTTCATCTGGTCACATGACATCTATTGTTCATCTGGTCACATGGCATCTATTGTTCATGTGGTCACATGGCATCTATTGTTCATCTGGTCACATGACATCTATTGTTCATCTGGTCACATGGCATCTATTGTTCATCTGGTCACATGGCATCTATTGTTCATGTGGTCACATGGCATCTATTGTTCATCTGGTCACATGACATATTGTTCATCTGGTCACATGACATCTATTGTTCATCTGGTCACATGGCATCTATTGTTCATCTGGTCACATGACATCTATTGTTCATCTGGTCACATGACATCTATTGTTCATCTGGTCACATGGCATCTATTGTTCATCTGGTCACATGACATCTATTGTTCATGTGGTCACATGGCATCTATTGTTCATCTGGTCACATGACATCTATTGTTCATCTGGTCACATGACATCTATTGTTCATCTGGTCACATGGCATCTATTGTTCATCTGGTCACATGACATCTATTGTTCATCTGGTCACATGGCATCTATTGTTCATGTGGTCACATGGCATCTATTGTTCATCTGGTCACATGACATCTATTGTTCATCTGGTCACATGACATCTATTGTTCATCTGGTCACATGGCATCTATTGTTCATCTGGTCACATGACATCTGTTGTTCATCTGGTCACATGACATCTATTGTTCATCTGGTCTCATGCCATCTATTGTTCATCTGGTCACATGACATCTATTGTCCATCTGGACTCATGACATCTATTGTTCATCTGGTCACATGACATCTATTGTTCATCTGGTCACATGACATCTATTGTTCTGTCCATCCTGCAGAGGGATCCTCCTCTGTTTTCTCCTGATGGGTTCTTCCCTTTTTCCCTCTGAAAGGGTTTTTTCTATTTTTTGGGAGTTGTTCCTGATCCGAAGTGAGGTCAAAGGTCAGGGATGTCTATATGTACAGATTATAAAGCACTCTGAGGTGAAATTGTGATATTGGGCTATACAAAATAAACTGAATTGAAGTACAAAGATATCATGACTCATGAGGTACAGAGATCAATGAAATGAAAAGAGAAGTTTCCGCTCCAGCGTGTATATAATTTTTACTTCTCAATTCATACAATATCACCAAGAAGAGACAAAGCTCCCAGTTAAAGGCCAACACAGTGGACATGTGTGTCTAGAGCTGTACCAGTTCTAACAGGAGGCCAGATGCTGTCAGTTCTGCCCCTGAACCATAATATACTGTAACCAAAACTCTAGGTATCTTGTTCATATTTCCACCTTCAGGATACTTTTGTATTTTGTATTTTTTCTCTCTTATTATAGTTATTTCTAAACCGTTGACCCGGAGAGCCCATCACTACATTTCCAACGGCTCTGCACATGACAGCGAGAGTCGTGACGCGGCGCTCACCTCGGTGAACAGCCTCTGGTTCTCGGCGTGCAGCACGTGCGTGTGCTTCTTGGCGGAGGCGAAAGGCGACTGGGTGATGTGCGTCGGGGCGGGCGGCGGCGCTCGGAGCGGAAACGACCTCTTGGCTTGTTGGTGGGCGGGCGAGGCGTAGGCGGAGCAGGAGGGGCGAGGACTCTCCTCTTCGTCGTCGTCATCGTCGAGGACGATGATCTTATCGGCCATCGAAGCGGGAGCCACGGCCATCCGAAGCGCCGGTCGGTTTCTGCTCAGACGATAATAAAAACACGGAGAAAGCCGATCAGGGAAACTGACGGTACGATACGTCAAATAAACACAAGGATGTTGAGGATCAAGCGACATGAAACATGCAGTGAGGAACGTGTTCAGTTTAACAACAGATGACTCACGGATACTTTGTATTAATAATCTAAAGAAGCCACTAACTAAAGAAGCCCAATACATGTAGTGAAGTAGTAAGAACAGTGTTGGCTTCCAACATGTAGAGGCATTATAAAACAGGATTAAATAGAAACACATATACAAGTATCTCAATATTTTAGTAAAATAAAGTACCAAGTGCCAACTTGGCGACGTTAAAACTGCGACTATCCGGTATATTACATGACATGTCATTTAGCAGACGCTTTTATCCAAAGCGACTTACAATAAGTGCATTTCAACCTAGAGTACAAACTAAGAACAACAACAATACAGAAAGTAACATTTCCTCAACATAGTCAAACTACAAAAGTACCACAATAAGAGCCAATCAAGTGCTACTAAAGTGCAAGTCTGTGTTTTAATCCAGATATAGTCGGAAAAGGTGTCGGAAAGGTATAAATATTCTTTTAACCCTCCTATTACCTTTGAGGTCAATTTGACACAATTCAATATTTAACGTCTCTAAAAAAAATATTGACATCATGTTTTTTGTTTCATATTCCATGACTTTTCCTAATTTATTAGGACGACTCCATGAAACATAAAATTCACATGATGATATGTTTTCAATGTCCTGAACACAACTTGTACACATCGATCAATTTGTTTTCACTGTGTAAAACATATACGAAAAATCAAACATGTTGTTTATTTAAAGGGTTGTTTAGGTAGTCAACAAACACATAAAGTACCTCACACTTAAACTTGGGAAACAATATTAATTCTAATCATTTTCTGGAGGTTTTAACTGCTGGGTCAAAGATGTTAACATGTGAAGGTAACAGGAGGGTTAACGCTGTATAGTAACGTAACGTATAGTAACGTAACCATGCTGCCGAGCCCCTTCCTCAGAGGTCACGTCATTGTATCCGAGCTGCGCGAGACCACTGGGAGAGTTAACTTCAGTGTTTGGCAAGTACGGAGCCCCTGAAGGGACATGTAGGGGGGTTTGGCGTGTGCGAGGTGAAACAAAAGGAAGACAACTTGTTCCTCTTTGAGTCTCTCTCTCTCTCTCTCTCTCTCTCTCTCTCTCTCTCTCTCTCTCTGATGAGCTCCAGGGCTCCGGACCTGCCGTTACACGAACCAGTCCGTGTGGTGCTCTCCCTCCCTTTCCTCTCTGGATGTGTAGCTATAGGCTACTTCACACACACACACATACACAATACAACACACACACATAGTACAACACACACACACACATAATACAATACACACGTTTGTGTTTTTCGCCTCGACTCTGGACTCGTTAACGCGGCATTACGTGTGACTCCCGACAGTCAGGAGACCAGAAGTGATCGAGAGCCGCGACGCGACGGACGCCTGACGCCACGGACCGTTAGCTCGCTCACAGACGGCCAACAGACACAACGCGACCACCCGTTGGCCCCACAGCACGCCACACACACCCCGCTCACACACAGCTTACCTCTTGTTTACGGGCCGGTTGACGTGGCAGCGGGAGGAGGAGTGACGCTGCGCCTCAAAACACCATCTAAATGTTGTGTTCAGCTCGGCTAACGTTGGTTAGCATTAGCGAGCTAGTTGGTTAGCATTGTGACAAGTGGCGTTAAGTGCGCGAAGTAGGAAAAGCCCAGCCGGAAGGAGAGCCGGCGTGTTGTTGTTTAGGACCCGAGCCAACGGCACTACACAAACACATCCACGGTCCTACCAACAAACAGAGTTATCCATCCGACGGACTTTCTTTCGACCAAAACAAAGCTCGTCAACTTCGGTCTGCCGCTGACTCGAAATCGCAAGTCTGGTCGAAAGTGTACCCGCTAAAGTCGCACCAGCACCGGCGACTGTGATTGGCTCGTGGATGGCGGACGGCCAGTAAGGTCGTTCCTCATTGGCTGACGGGCCGCCGTTGAGGACCATCGACGTGTTGGCCCAATCCCAGAACCCCCTAGATCCTCGACCCCTGACCCCTCAGGGATTTACTGACGTCATCTGTTAAATGATTGAGTGTGAGAGGCTGTGAGATCTTGAAATTATGTAAATGTGAGTGGGATAGCCCTCTGCTACAGCATGCCCCGTGACCATGACAACGTACAGAAAGATTGGGTACTATTGTGGGTATTTATTTTAGACTTTTTATTCCCTTCTCACGAAATGAGACTTTATTACAATTGATCTATTTACTCCTTTTGGTCAAAACAGTTTACATTTCAAAACTAAATTTGATTTGATGAATAAATCTGTGTAAAAACATAAGCGGGCTGACCCAGACTTCCCTCTCTCCTGCAACACGTTCCCGCTCTTTCTGGGGGATCCCGAGGCGTTCCCAGGACAGCCGGGAGATGTGATCCCTCCAGCGTGTCCTGGTCTTCCCCGGGGTCTCCTCCCAGATGGACGTGTCTGTAAGACCTCTAAAGAGAGGCGTCCAGGAGGCCTGAACCACCTCAGCTGACTCCTTTCGACGAGAAGGAGTAACGGCTCGACTCCAAGCTTCCTCCTGATGTCCGAGCTCCGTACCCTCTAAGGCAGCGGCCCAATTTGAGAACTGGAAATCTTCCGCGGCCCACCACGTCGACGGGGGGGGGGGGGGTCAAAATGCGTCGTTATTGTGTGGCAAAAGCGTTGCAAACCAGCATCGCTAAACAAGTGTAAATATCCGCTAAAGGTAACCAGTTGTTTCAAATCCCTTCAACCGAACTGTTCCCATGAAAACATAAGAAATGTGACGTAATTGATCAATACATAAATTACTTGAGAGTAATACCTGGTGGCGCAGCGCACAGATTGTGCAGCTTCATTTTGCGTGAAAGGGATTGAAACCAGGTGGGGCGATCTTTTTATTTTTTCTAAAATGTGTTTCTTCATAGTGGCTGTGATGCTCTGCTCACTCATACAATCGTAATCGCCGACATGGATATTAACTGTGGCTTGAAGATCTCCAGCAGTATGTCTGTGAATGTTTTACGGTCTGGTGAGCGAGACAGAGCTGCAGACTGAAGAACACAACGCGCGCGTAGGGAAACCAGTAGGTTTAAAACCAGTAGGTTTGAAACCAGTCGGGGTGAAACACCGGGTCAGCGCGAGGTGCTGGTGCTGAGGGCGGCGTCGGTCCGGGGCCGCCTGCGGTGACGTTAACCGTCGTGTTGTTTCGGAGACCAGCGGCTCCCCAACGCGTCATCACAGGGCGACCAACACAACAATAATAACACGGACGGTCTGACAAGTGACTTACGCCTCTCCCTTCATGCTCCAGAGATTTCCCGCTATTGATGAGATACAAGACACGTCACGGATCAAAAATAGGTCCGATAAAAGAATAACACGTAATTTAAATCATAAATATGTTTATATTATTATTTATTTTTTTAAATTTCAAATTAAAACATTTTATTTATTTATTGTAAATGACCTCTCGCGGCCCACACTTTGGGAATCGCTGCTCTAAGGCTAAGCCCTACAGGAACCTCTTTCTTTCAGTCCTGACCCAAAGTTCGTGACCATCGGTGAGGGTTGGAACGTAGCCCCTAGTGAATGCCGGAGGCCATGGAGATCCGCACTGCTGGTCATGTCTCTGACCCTCATGTCCCCTCATGTCTGACCCTCATGTCTCTGACCCTCATGTCTGACCCTCATGTCTCTGACCCTCATGTCTCTGACCCTCATGTCTGACCCTCATGTCTCTGACCCTCATGTCTGACCCTCATGTCCCTGACCCTCATGTCCCTGACCCTCATTAAAATCTTGCTCAAGGACACGTGGACTAGGGCAGGAGTTGAACCGCCAACCCCCTGATGGAGAGACGGACCTGCTGCCTGCTGGCTGAGGAGGAGGAGGAGGAGGAGGAGGAGGAGGAGGGTCTCTTCCGGAGCCACGTCCCACACACCACCAGGCATGAGGGTCAGGTCACGCTTCAGTTCCCCTCGCTCGCCCTCACTCGTCCTTCTGGAAGAGGAGGAGGAGGAGGAGGAGGAGAGTTATGACTGGAAGGAGAGACGCCAGACCCCCAGGGGGGCTGCAGGGTGACGATAAAGACCTTCAGACCTCTACTCTGTGAACCTCACCTTGCCTTGTGGAGCGGCCCCACCTGGGAAAAGATGAGAAGTCACATATAGGAATGCTGAGCGGTCGGATCTGTTTTAACTCAAATGGGGCGACGGCATCAAAGTGTCAGGCCGTCTAAATAATTAAGCAGGTGCAGATGTATGATGTGTTTTATATTAGTCAGTGAAGCCTTCTTGTGGATGATTCGTTACCCGAGCTGCTGAAGCACCACGAGACCAGCTGGATGAGGCCGTAGAGCGCCAGGGCCACGCCCACCATCGCCATGGAGTCCTCGACGGAGGGCGAGCTGAAGCCTGAGGGTCATGTGAAGAGTTACACAATACACCTGCCACCACACATAGCACACGTGTCAAACATAATATATATATATATATATATATATATATATATATATATATATATATATATATAATTGATGCTGCAACCCACTGATTTCATGTGTTTTTATGTTCCATCTTTAATCCTTAATGTGGTTAAATCTAATTTATTGGGCTGTGTTTATTGGAATTATATTATTACTACATACACACACATACACGCACCTACTTGAATTCTATTGATTTAATGTGTTTTATTTTCCATCTTTAATCCTAAATGTGGTTAAATGTAATCTATTGGGCGGTCTTTCCTCTTTGTTTATCTTTTCCTTTCTTTTTATACGTCTCCATGTTTCCATTGGTACCTGCATGTTCAGCGTCACGTTGCAATGACTTGTGGGTAAAACATAAATCAGATCTTTGTTTGAAAGTATCTTAAATGTTCCATTCACATCTTACACCAACATGTCCAGCTCTCACACCTTGACCCTCACGTCACTGAGGCGCTTCCTTTAAAACCAGGACAACGCAACATAAAGTTTATTATAATCACCAAAATCCCAAATAGTATCGGGACCGTTTTACATCGGAGCGTTTCTAGTTCCACCATGTCTGCCGATGAGCAGAACCCTCCGGTCCTCCACTTCGCTCAAGCTCTTCCGCCTTACCGACGACGTTGAGGGTCACGCTGGCCCGCCGCGTGCCTCCGAGGTGGCGCCCCACGCAGGTGACCTCCCCCCCCGGGCCCAGCGCCGCGGCGTGGAGCTGCAGCCGGCTGCTCTGGCTGTAGGTCCCGTCCCAGGCCTGGCGGTGGCCCGTCACGCTGCCCGGCCCCAGAGGCCTGGCCGCCCCGTCGCTGCCTTTAAACTCCCAGCTCAGCTCCAGGGACAGCGGGGCGAAGCCCGACGCCTCGCACTGCAGCGCCAGAGTCTGCCCGGCGACAGCGAGCGGCAGCGGGGACGGGTGGATGGAGAGGGACGGGGGTTCTGGGGAGAAGGAGGGAGGAAAAAAACGACAAATCTGGGCTCTTCTGGAGTTTAAAGCAACACTATGTAACAATTGTACCTTAAAATAACAACTTGGAAAAACATTGTGCCGCTACACAGACTTTTAATCTGTTGATGTCTCCTCCTCCTCCATCGGGGTCTGGGGGCTAAAGACCGACTCTGTACCATGTTGTAGCGCCCGGTCCTTGGACCTGCTTTCTGTCATGATGACCAGCGTCACGTAGTCCAGTCCACCTCACAGGGGACTTTTTATTGTCTCCGCTACGCGACGTAGAGACAGAGAGACATGCTGCTGTGGAGACGACCAATAACAGACCTTTAGTTTAAAGAACAAAGACGTCTTTAAGAAAGGGACCTGACATTACTGCTGCTGTCATCTGGAGGAGAGAGAAAGTTACAGGGGGCGGAGGAGATTATTATTTAACTCAAACTCAAAAGAGACATATGCGTCACCAGAAGAGCCACATATGGCTCAGAGCCAGAGGTTCAGACACCTGATCTATCGTAACTGGGTATTTACCACACTGAAGTGAACCTTAAATACCTGAAGGGGGCGCTACAAGGGAAAAACTACATAGTGGGGCTTTAAGTGCCCGGAATAATGTTCATGACATCAGACAGGGTTCTTACACATGTTGACCGATGGATTTCCATGACTTTTCCATGATTTTAAACCAAATTTCCATGACTAAACTGAAATCTCGGTATAAACATGAAACAAGTAGAAAATGTTGCGTATTGAGAGCGTACGCCGGCTTATATTTTGAGCGATTTTCTTTAAAAAACATATGAATTATTTCAAACTCGGTGTAAATGAACATGTGATCATAACACATGTCCATGACTTTTATGACTTAAGTTTTTTCCATGACTTTTCCAGGCCTGGAAATGACCGTATGAACCCTGATCAGATATGAACAACGCCGGCTCACCGACCACCTCCAGCTCCACGGCCACCTGGGCCACGAGGTACGGCAGGTACACCGTGCAGATGTACATCCCGGAGTGCCGCAGCTCGGCCTCGGGCAGCACCAGGGACGCGTTCCCGCTCCGGTGCAGGGCCTCGTAGTCCAGCGTGGCCCCGCCCTCCTCGGTCACGCGGTCCGTTTTGCCGTCGTAGGCCAGGACCAAGCGTCCGTCGCCTCTGAACTGGTAGCGCCACTCGACGGCGAAGCCGGCGCCGGCCAGAGGCGAGGACGGGTCGACCCAGAAGCCGCAATCCAGCAGCACCGGCTCGCCGAGTCTGGAGCGCACCGACACGGTGGAGCTGGTCACGCTCAGGACCGCTGAGGAGACAGAGCGCCACAGCGGTTACACGGGCGCGTCTGGCGCGTCGGACCGCGAGGGCGACGGGCCGTCGTTACTCGTTACCGTCGTGCTCCGCGGTTGCCGTGGCGGCGCGCATGACGGTGGACACGGCCAGCTGTCCGCCGAGGCCCTGGAGGCTCGCGGAGAACCAATCGGCCTGCAGGTAGACGGGGCTGGAGGCGGAGTCTGTGAGGGGGGCGACCCACTTGAGGGGGGAGGGGTGCGGCAGGAAGGGGACGATCTCACAGCGGGGCTTCTCCACCGAGCCTCTAGGGGGCGAGAGGGAGCCGTGGCACAGCGTGGCCGTGGGGTCTGAGGAGAGAGCGAGACGGGTCACATGTGGAGCTCGTGCTCACTGCCTCAATCAGGACGTCAGGACGAAGATGAAGACGAGGTCGGGTTCAAAAGGTTTCCATTTAATTAGTTTTCCCCGTTTCTGAATCAATTACAGAATACCTGGCTGAGAAACTCAAGTTTTAAGCCTGAAAGAAAAGAAAGATTATGGAATTAAGCCCCATTTAACCCACATATCTGAATTATTGATGTAATACCAACGAGAAAGATATGTTTAATCCATAAAAATACATACATAGCTAGGGAATTATCTTATTACTACATACATATACACACACACACACACACACACACACACATATATACACAAATCTACACACACATCTACACATAAACACACACAAACACACATACACACAAACATGCACACAAATACACATACACACATGTATACATACACCTACACACACGTATACATACACACAAACATTCACATACACCTACACACATACACCTACACACACAAACGTACACGCACACACATACACACAAACAAACGTACACCCACATACACAAACAAATCTACACACTCTGGATTACACCCGGTGTATACACAAGGCACACTCCCTCTCCGCCTGCCGGTTTGGACTGACCGGTGATGAAGTAGACCCTGTGGGGGGGGCTGTCGGGGGGAGCCGGCCGGCTCTCTGCGGCGTGGCGGTCGGTTCTGATGTGCAGCAGCGACGGCTCGTGGATCGCAGCGGCAGACAAACCTCCTCGACCCGTCTGCTCCCGCACGAACCAACAATCCAACACCGCACAGCTGCTGCACGCTGGGGACCGCAGAACAACACGTGAACAACAACAATATACAAAAACACCGCGGCGCTGTAACATATGTCAGATTACACTCTATTCTGATAATATAATCCATCGCATTTTATATTATCCAGAGGCAACAATTCAACCCTTAATATTTACCAAACCACCACCATATCCTTCCATAATCTTTTATGGAATTGATCTACTATGCATGTAAAACAAGGCATGTTGCAGTAGTTTGTGTCACGTGAACAACAACTACAGAGGCAGTTATGACTTATGACAAGCATTATTGCCGGAAGGAATCAAACCCGAACTGAGACCTCACAGTTGTTTCCTCGGCTGATGCTGGGCGTTCCAGTGTCGGCCACCAGAGGGCGCTGCAGAGCTGAACGCTTCGGAAATGTGTAGTCATTGTTTAAGTGTAAAGTAGGTGAATAGACAGGAAACGTAACACCTTATATACGTGAACGGAAGTCATGTTTAATTCGGCATATAAAGAAGCACATATAACTGTACGCGGGATCAGACATGTCGTTCAGCCAACGGCTTCCCTCTTTTGGATTTGTCCAGTGACTTTTACTCTCTACGGCAACTCGGATGGAACATATACAGACACACACGAGCCAGTCTGTTTACATCACGTTGTACTCATAGATGTGTTTCTCTCGGTGTGGACTTTCTCTAATATCAGTATGCATACAGACAACAGCATATCTGCCATTATCGACATGCACATGTTATTAACGAGCTGTTAGTCCACGTTGTCCACAGAGTTCACGTCATTACGTGAGGGCACGCGCACCCGGGCCACAGGTGTGCGACAGAAAAGTGTACAAAAAAGATTAACATTCGGGGCTAACATAGCCTAGCCACGCCTCTGAGTGTGCGACACTGCGCGCGCATTCAAGGTGGTTGTATTTCGTGTGTACAGTATGAGGCAAAGCATCGACAGACATGTTGTATTAATGTTTTAATAAAAAACGACAGGTAGCCTCGCGCAGCTTACCTTTGATGTAACACGCCGCCGCTACCAGGCACAGTGTGTAGGCGGCGGAGAGGTCCGCCATGGCGCCGCGTTACTGCTGTCTCTCTCTCAGGATTCCCTTACACTGCTTTTAGTTTTACTTTTACTTACAAGCTGCTGGGGAAACAATTCCAATCAGATCATGCTTTCAAAATAAAGCTGACGTAATCCACATCCGGCGACATCATGGGTTGAGTTATAACAGAAAATTAAATGAGTTGAAAACTTAAAGATAAGCTGTTGATGAGAGCTTAATAATGACAATAAGGAAACAGGTCGAACGTCGTCATGTCGCCAAACAATAATGCATCAGGTCTTTGACTTACCATCACGTGTCCTCACGTGAACTTCATTATTCTGAAAACATACTAATGAAACCAATACCACCGGAAAACAATATAACAGATTATTGTTAACACAATATTCTCCAGGTGGTGATTCTAGTAGCTATACCATGAATTTAATATTTAGTATTATTTTAGTATCTAGGAAAAAATAATTTAAATTGTTCATGTTATTTCTCATTTCTCATTGTGTGCGCGTGTTTGTGTCCGTGTGTGCGTGTACGTGTGTCCGTGTCCGTGTGTGTGTGTGTGTGTGAGTGTGTGTGTGTGTGTGTGTAGGGGGGGAGGGGCTCTTCTTCAGGCTACTCGTGTGGCCCTTTAGTTTTTCCCAGTAAAAAGCTGTTACACTGAATCAACTGTGTCCTATAGATGTATCATTATGCCCACATAGTATAGTAGAGTGGTTTATGACCTTTTTTCAGTGATGTATCACCTGTGAAGATTTTTCCATCAAAGTACCCCCAACCAGAAAATATTTTTGTTTAAAAAAAAAGAGTAGTAATACAACACTCTGATGTATTCTACTTTAGAAACTGAAGATTGTATTCAGATGTTCATTTTAGACTAGTGTCGATTTGAATTATATTATTTTAAGAGGTTAATAATACTGTGCGTTGTTAACATTGAAAAGACAACTTCTAACAATTAGTTGATTGACAGAATGACCTGCAAAAATCATTTAAAGCCTGCTTAAATTAATATACATTATCATTGTGTCAATGACATCTATTGTTCTGTCCATCCTGCAGAGGGATCCTCCTCTGCTCTCTCCTGAAGGGTTCTTCACTTTTTTCTCGTTTCTTTTGAGTTTCTTTTGAGTTCTTCCTGATCCGATGTGGCCCCGAGCCAGACCATCTCATTTCAGGGGAAATGAAAGTGAAAGAAAATATCAGCACAAGACGACTGGAGCTGCAACATGGCGGGACGCACAGCCGTCGCTCTGCTCGTGGCCGTCTGCGTCGACCTGTCCTTGTGTTACGCGGCGGGGCTCGTGGAGACCGGCAGCCCGCTCGGCCACTTGGCGCACGCCTGGGCGCACGCGGCTCTCCGGTGTTCGGCGCTGACGGCCGTCGCGCTGCTCTTCCTCGGACACCTCGACCCGGTGCTGACTCGCGTCACGGCGGCGCACGGCCTGCTGCCCGCGGTGTTTGAGACCGGCAGCCTCGCGCTCTACGGCGAGGTCAGCGCGCGCGGCTCGACGCTGGATGCGCGCCGCTGGCTCACGTGCGCCGCCGCGTCGCTGGCCGCCGCGCTGTTCTGGGAGGTCACCGTGCGGGTCACCGTGCGGGACACTGAGGGCGACGCGGGCGACGGACAGGAGAGGAAGCAGAAGGCCAGAGTTCTGTTGGTGAGGGTTCTGCGCATGTTCCGACCCGAATACCCGCTGCTGCTCGGGGGCCTGGCGATGCTGATGATAACTGTTGTCTGTAAGTATGATGAGAATGATTATGGGGATGATGAGGATGACAAGGACGAGGGTGATGAGGAGGAATATGCTGCTGCTGCTGCTGCTGATTTCAGTTCATAAGTGATGGACAGTTATGAACTATGAACACAGTGGACAAGTGATGGACTGTCAAGGCCTTCTCTGCTGGCCTGAACATCATCAGAATCACATTTTTTTTAAATATATTTTCCCACAAATATGTATTCAATTATTCCACAGAGTAAGAGTTATTCTATAGGCAGGTATATGCAAAAGCTCAGAACTAGGAAACTGAATTTGATAAACGGATTAATTTGCGTACTACTAAACTGTTTGTTCCACCCACAATGGCGGAAGGAGGAGAAGATATCGATTTGGTCGAGGATATAATTATAACGCCATTCTCAAGACAAACATTAAGACCGACGCCGACGCTGTAAAGCCCTTCACAGCGGGACAGAGGCTCGTTCGCCACTTTCAAAGTTCAAACTAGAACGGGCACTCGGTAGAGTGCATACCTTCGCATATCACAATATCAGGCATTGAATTATGAACATATTGGCATTAGTTGCATGCCAATAGGATACGCTATGGTAAAAAAAAGATTGTGACCTTTCATGACATTACACAGACATTACTTTCTTTATGTAAGAAATAAATTTCCTTTTTGTTCCTCTTTGATCTAATGACCTTGGCGATTCCCAGATGAATCTGAGAATCGCCTTCCTACCCACCCAGTCTGTGAATCTCACAGGCCTCCCCCCTCCGCTATCTGGGTGCAGGCGATTCCCAGATCAAAGCTGGTTTTTGCATACACCTTCCAGTAGTGGGAGGGGCTTCTGTGAGACTCACAGACCAACCTACTGCTGGAAATCACCTCTACTTATAGATTCTGGTTTGGCGCGAGATCAAAGGCAGTGACAAGAGGGGATTTCCATCAGAAAACCTGTTTGTATGCATGTACATGTAGTGTATGTATACGTGTACTTATGCGTGCGCATACTACTGTTTATGTCTGTCACGGGACACAACACGTGACTATCTAATCTGTCATTACCTTCTCATTGAAAATGCGGAAGGTAATGTTTTGATCGCCATGTATTTGTAGATATAGAGGAGGAGATATCTTTAGAAGAATGGAGTGAGGCATGTACAGAAGCACAGAGGCAGACAGTCAGCAGCAACCTGAAAACTTCTACAGTATAAATGGCTGATGCGCACATATATAACTCCTGTAAAATCGCATACGTTTAATGATAACATTCCTGATACCTGTATTAAGTGTGATGAGGCAAAGGGGACACTGTTTCACTGTATATGGGAATGTGGGAAAGTGAAAACCTTCTCTATAGAGTAGGCTCTAGCACTGGTCTGAGGTCGATAGAGTAGGCTCTAGCACTGGTCTGAGGTATATGTATGTATGTATATATATATATATATATATATATATATATATATATATATATATATATATATATACACATGAATGAATGAATGAAATATACTTTATTAATCCCCAAGGGGAAATTTGGTGACAACAGAAGCAGCCCGATAAAACTAAACACAATAAAATATAAATATAAGAAAGAAAGAAAGGGACAGTGCATAAAGTAAAGTGTGCAACGTGAAATATAAAATATAAAATAACATTAAATAAAATATATATGTATATATACACAGCATATACACAACATATATGTAAATGTAAACATAAATAAAGCACTGTAAAATAAAATAAAATATATATATCTGGATAGTGTGCAAAATGCAAAGTGTGTGTATGAGTGCAGTGTAAATGAAATGTGTGGAGTGCAGATCAACAGCGTAAGTATGAATTTGAATATTTACAGTGAGTTATTGCACGTTTCTGACAGAATATATACATATATATATATATGTGTGTGTGTGTGGGGGGTTCTCTAATATATATACACATGTAATTACATGTGAACTAATCTTACATTAGGTTGTTCAGCTGTAGTAAGACAGCATTGAAGGCCTCGGTAGAAAATGCACGGCCCGCCACTGCGGTGGACTCAGTTTATTAAAATACTTTCGTTGTTATTATTTGCTTCCAGGTCTCAATGTAGGAACTGAAACATGGAGGAGCTGGTATCATGATGATTATGACGATGATGATGATGATGATGATGATTGGCCCCTGGCTGGTGTATCTTCATCTCCCAGTATGTCTCACTATGTGCATCCCCCCCCCCCCAGGTGAGATGTTCATCCCGTTCTACACGGGGAGAATCATCGACATCGTCGCCGCTCGGTTCCGGCCGGATGAGTTCTCCTCGGCGCTCCTCCTCCTGGGCCTGTTCTCTCTGGGCAGGTACGGACCTCCTGTCCTCCTCCACTCGGCTGTGGCTCACCTGGTAGTTCATATCTCACCTAGTCTCCTCCTACCTGTGTCACAGCTCCCTGGGGGCTGGCGGCAGAGGGGGGGCCCTGATGTGTGCCATCAGCTCCTTCACATGCAGAATGAAAGTCCAGCTGTTTGAGGCTCTGACCCGACAGGACATCGGCTTCTTTGAGACCACAAAGACAGGTACGCACGACCTGGAGGGCCGAGCGCCATGGCAACGACAGATGGAACCAGTCAGAATCAGAACCAGTCAGAACCCGGCGGAACCCGCCAGAACCAGAGCACATATAAAGTTCACGTATAAAGTAAACATATAAAGTTCATGTATGAAGTACACTTATAAGTACACACACAAAGTACGCATATGAAGTACACATGCAAAGTGCACATATACAGTACACATTTAAAGTACACATACAAAGTACACATAAAGTACACTTATAAAGTACACATATATAGTACATATATATAGTACACTTATAAAGTACACATATATAGTACACATATACAGTACACAGATAAAGTACATGTATAAAGTACACTTATAAACTACACTTATAAAGTACACATATATAGTACACATATACAGTACACATATAAAGTACACGTATAAAGTACACTTATAAAGTACACATATATAGTACACATATACAGTACACATATAAAGTACACATATAAAGTACACTTATAAACAGAACGTAACAGAAGGTAACAGAACGTGGCAGAACGTGGCAGAACGTAACAGAACATGGCAGAACGTGGCAGAACGTGGCAGAACGTGGCAGAACGTCCTGTCTGTGTCCGTCAGGTGACATCACCTCCAGGCTCTCCAGGGACACGCCCCTGGTGGGCCGGGCCGTGTGTCTGAACGTCAACGTGCTGCTGCGGACCTCCGTCAGGACGCTGGGCGTGCTGGGCCTGGTGGCCGGCCTCTCGTGGAGGCTCAGCCTGCTGGTGCTGATGGAGGCGCCCGTCATCGTCCTGATCCAGAACCTGTACGACACGCACCACCAGGTGAGAGGCCACGAGGAGCGATGGACTGGGGAGGTCCTGATGAAGCGATGGACTCATCCCCTAAAGCTTTAGTTAGACATGTTAACTGATCAATGGAGCTCAAAAACAAACAAACGCAACCATCGTTCCATCTTCTGTCTCTGATGACATTTCATTTTACAGATTTAAATATTATTAGCGTTCTGATTCACCCGTACTTATTCAACTTAAGGCTTATACGTGGAACTTTACTTAAGTGAACGGGATGCTGTGTGTTTGTAGTCAGGTAGCTGTTGTGAATCTCAGCAACAACAAAAAATGTTTCTAAAATACATTACCTACCCGACCATTACGCCACGCTCACACAGAAGAGTTGCGAATCTTCACGAGGGGCGGAGCTTATCTCCGTGGAAACAGTTGTCATGTCCTTCATCCACCATGAAGAACTAACCTCTAGTTCTGCTTCATACGTGTTGAGGACGTCCCACAAACGTCTCAACATCTAACGCCCTCGTGTCTGGGTTCATAACATTAATATATATATGTATATATACAGTGACCATTTATCCTGAGTTTCCTTTTGTTAGTCACGTTGTTGGCGTTGACTGGGGGTTCTTTAGCACTTGTCTTGTGAAATAAATGAAATCCAAAGCGGTCCAAGTTCAGTTCCAAGTGGTTTATTAACAAAATGGATGGTACAACTTGTGGTTAGTAAATAAATCAATAAAAAAGTTTCAGAGCACAAAGAGCAGCGAGGCCTATCCTCCAGCAACATAATCAGACAGCAAGCCCAAAAGCTGTGTGCTCCCAGTCAGCCCACCTCCAACAGGTCAATTCAATTAGATTCAGTTTATTTGTATAGCCCATTTTCACAAATTACAAATTTGTCTCAGAGTGCTTTACAGTCTGTACACATAGACATCCAGATGAACAATAGATGTCATGTGACCACATGAACAATAGATGTCATGTGACCAGATGAACAATAGATGTCATGTGACCACATGAACAATAGATGTCATGTGACCACATGAACAATAGATGTCATGTGACCAGATGAACAATAGATGTCATGTGACCAGACGAACAATAGATGTCATGTGACCAGATGAACAATAGATGTCATGTGAACAGATGAACAATAGATGTCATGTGACCAGATGAACAATAGATGTCATGTGACCAGATGAACAATAGATGTCATGTGACCAGATGAACAATAGATGTCATGTGACTAGATGAACAATAGATGTCATGTGACCAGATGAACAATATATGTCATGTGACCAGATGATCAATACATGTCATGTGACCAGATGAACAATAGATGTCATGTGACCAGATGAACAATAGATGTCAAGTGACTAGATGAACAATAGATGTCATGTGACCAGATGAACAATAGATGTCATGTGACCAGATGAACAATAGATGTCATGTGACCAGAAGGACAGATTTAGAGTTAAAATACATTCAATGAATATGACAGAGTTTATGAATAGTTCATATAGGCATATTCCACGATGGAGACCTCCAGGTCACTCTCCTATTTATTGGCCTTTTGACCTGTAGAGGGCACAAATTCTCACAAAATAGAAATAAATGCATGCATAAAAATAACGTAGAAAATAAATACAAAAATGGCTCCTACAATATATATAATATATATTATATAATATATATATTATATATATATATATATATATATATATTACTACATGACATCCCCCGTAGGCTCACCCAGCTCTGTGACCTTCCCCTCTAGTCTGAATGTCTCTTCAGCTCCACTCGAGCAGCAGTGCTCTCGCGTCTGCACGTTGCCTTTGCTCGTGGGATCTACTCGTGTGAACAATCCGCAACGCTTCTGTTGTGAACGCAGCTTCAAGAGTTCTCCATGACCTCCGTTGGCTCTTTGTGCATCCCCCTCTCAGCGGCTGTCCCTGGCGGTGCAGGACTCGACGGCGCGGGCGGCCGTCGTGGTGAACGAGGTGGTGTCCGATATTCGGGCGGTGCGCAGCTTCAACGCGGAAAAACACGAGGCCTGTCGCTATGACGACCGCTTGATGGACACACAAGTGCTCAAGACCTGGCAGAGCTCCCTCCAGGCGGTTTACCTTCTCGCACGGAGGGTGAGACCGTTGTGGTTTTAACTAAACTTCCTTTTTATGGACAGTCCTGAGCATATGATTGTATACCACCTCATTTAACAGTAGTTCTTCCTGTGTGTGTGTGTGTGTGTGCGCCTGTAGTTGACAGGGTTGGTCATGAAGGTCATCATGTTGTACTACAGCAGGCTGCTCATCCAGAGTGGACAGATAACCACTGGCAACCTGGTTTCCTTCCTCCTCTACCAGTCAGATCTGGGAGACAACTTCAGGGTATCTAACTGTTTTACTACATTTAATTGAAAGCTGATTTTTGTAATTGATTTAAACAGAAGTCCTCAGGAGTGTATTCATAACATCGAAGCATAACCAGACATGCCTGTTCCACACTCTCTGAAACTAATTGCATGCAACATTATTAATATTTTATTTCCCGCGCCTCTGGCTCTATAAATGAAAACATGATGTCATTAAGTGCTCAGGTTTATGACATTTCTTTAGACACTGACCTTTATCTTTGGCCACATGCTGAACTCGGTGGGGGCGGCCGGGAAAGTGTTCGAGTACCTGGACCGAAAACCTGAGGTCTGCATGGAGGGGACACTGCACCCGGATCAGCTGACCGGTCACGTGATCTTCCACAAGGTCAACTTCGCCTATCCTACATCTCCCAACAAAGCAGTGCTGCAGGTGAGGTCAGGTGGACAAGGGGAACGAAGCCGGAACGTGAAGCGTTCACAGGGGAGAGTCATATTGAAATGAATAGTGGAAAAAACAGGAACGTTTAGAAAGTGATGACCAGGTGTTCTCTCCCAAGTATTTGATTCAATTAAATACATTTTATGTAACCCAATATCACAAATTACGAATTATCTTCAGAGGGCTTTACAATCTGAACACATAGACCAGATGATCAATAGATGTCATGTGACCAGATGAACAATAGATGTCATGTGACCAGATGAACAATAGATGTCATGTGACCAGATGAACAATAGATGTCATGTGACCAGATTAACAATAGATGTCATGTAACCAGATGAACAATAGATGTCATGTAACCAGATGAACAACAGATGTCATGTAACCAGATGAACAATAGATGTCATGTAACCAGATGAACAATAGATGTCATGTGACCAGATGAACAATAGATGTCATGTGACCAGATGAACAATAGATTTCATGACACCAGATGAACAAAATATGTCATGTGACCAGATGAGCAATAGATGTCATGTGACCAGATGAGCAATAGATGTCATGTGACCAGATGAACAATATAGGTCATGTAACCAGATGAACAATAGATGTCATGTGACCAGATGAGCAATAGATGTCATGTGACCAGATGAACAATATAGGTCATGTAACCAGATGAACAATAGATGTCATGTGACCAGATGAACAATAGATGTAATGTGACCAGATGAACAATAGATGTCATGTGAACAGATGTACAGAGTTACATAAACACAATGAGTAGTTGGCATGGACCACGATCCAGACCTCCGTGATCCATGAAACAGATGGAGGTAGAGAGGAGGAGTGGGCGGGGCATCAGCAGGGCCATGGCATCAGACCCAGTAGGTCCGATGGACCCTAATAGACGTGAAGTCACAAAGACTCTGGAGAGGAAGCAGAGTTATTAATGTGTGATGGAGAGATGAACATTCATCCATAAGGAGAGAGAGAAGAGGAGAGAGGAGCTCAGCTCAAACATCCATTTACTGCTCCTTATAAACCCATGTGACACACGACTCTATTGTTCTGTTTCCATTGTTCTCCCTGCGCTCCAGGACTTCTCTCTGGAGCTGAAGGCGGGTCAGATGACGGCCCTGGTGGGTCGGTCCGGACAAGGAAAGAGCAGCTGTGTGAGTCTGCTGCAGCGCTTCTACGAGCAGCAGCACGGAGACGTCCTCCTGGACGGCGAGCCGCTGGCGTCCTACGACCACCGCTTCCTGCACCATCAGGTGCTCCATCCTCACTGATGCACACCGCCCTCTAGTTGTGATCTGACAGCACGTCCGTCTCTTTTCTGTGATTCATAGTTTTCATAGTTTCAAATCCAACAGTTGACAATCCTATGGAAGATACATCTATTGTGTTTCTATTACTTGCTTTAGACCAGAATGCAGTGCAAACACAACATTATGATTAGCTTTATTTAAAAGAACCATGTACATGTGTATGTGCTGTAGCTACAGCTGATTAGCATCTGTAGTCCCTTGACAGACCATAATAAGCATACAAAACAAACAAAACAGTAACAAACATAACAATAACAAACAATACAATAACATAAAACAATACTCAACATAAAACAATAACAAACATAAAACAACAACACATATAAAACAATAAAAAATATAAAACAATAAAAAATATAAAACAATAAAAAACATAAAACAATAAAAAACAATAACAAAGATAAAACAATAAAAACATGAAACAATAAAAAACACAAAACAATGATAAACAAAACAATAATAAACATAAAACAATAACAAACAGTCCAGGATGAGACAACAGTATTTGTGGTAATAGGAACACAAAATACACACAATGCAGTACAGCACATTAAAAGTAAGTAATAAATATTTTTAAAATAAAGTAATAGAAACTATTAAAAGTAAGTAATGCGAGCCGTAATCATTGTGCTCGATGAGGGCAGCGCTGATCAGCTGCCAACGGATTTGTTAGGTCCTCCTCGGTGGTCCTTGTTGCTGGTCCTCCTCGGTGGCTGATGTGTGTGTGTGTGTGTGTGTGTGTGTGTGTGTGTGTGTGTGTGTGGCAGGTTGCGGTGGTGAGCCAGGAGCCGGAGCTCTTCTCGGGCTCCATCAGAGACAACATCGCCTACGGGCTCGCTGAATGCTCATTGGAGGAGATCCAGGAAGCGGCGCTCAAAGCCAACGCCCACGACTTCATCATGAGGCTGGAGGGGGGCTACGATGCAGGTAGAAAATCAAATGTATTATTATTATTATTAGACGGATTCACTATGTATTTCTTAATATGAAAGCTACATTCTAGCATCAGGGAGGGAGTGACCCGTCACACCTCGAGCCTCCGTCCGGTCTGGTTTTATAACGCTGGTTTTATATCGCTGTTCATTTGTCAGAGGTGGGCGTCCATCTCACCGCGAGCGGGAGGCAGCAGATCGCCCTCGCCCGCGCTCTGGTGAGGCGGCCGCGCCTCCTCGTCCTGGACGAGGTCACCAGCGCCCTGGACACGCACACGGAGAACAAGGTGTGTGGAGACTTCCCTCCACAAGTCTCTGGCTTGTATTTCAGATACGTTCTGAAAATAAATAATAATAACAGATACAGTATTTATTTGACTTTATTGTTGTTTTTGTTGCTTGTCTTTATTGTTGTCTTTATTGTTTGTCTTTATTGTTGTCTTTATTGTGTGTCTTTATTGTGTGTCTTTATGGTTTGTCTTTATTATTTGTCTTTATTATGTGTCTTTATGTTTGTATTTAAAATGTGTCTTTATAGTTTGTCTGTATTATTTTCTTTATTGTTTGTCTTTATTGTTTGTATTTAATAGTTGTCTTTATTATTTATCTTTATTGTGTGTATTTATTATTTATCTTTATTGTGTGTCTGTATTATTGGTCTTTATTGTTTTCTTCATTGTTGTCTTTATTGTTTGTCTGTTTTCGGGTGTCTGTTCCTGACATACAGTCATCATCATTCTCAGTAATTGTTTTGCACGGTTCAGTTTTGCATGTTTACTCTTTTAAACTCCCAAATGAGGACGACAGGAATGCAGTAATATAAACATATTTAAACATAACATTTCTGATATAATTGACCTAATGTAAGTAATCAAGTGGTGAGGTTCATGGTGATATCTATTAGTTATAGTTCCTTCTAAATTTCTGTCATTTTATAATAAACATCTTTAAAGGAGGTTTTTTCTTAACCTTTGACTCTTAATATCTCAATAGAGTGAGACAATCATTTTTAACCTGTCTTTATCCAATGTTCACATCTGTGTTTTGGAAGTTAATGATAATCAAGTTATTTAAATGGGGAGGTTTCATGGCGATATCTCTAATAATAACAACAATACAATGCATCTAAATGTTCCTCTGGACGTCTTTTCACGTCTCTTTGGCTGCACAGATTCTGCAGACCCTGGCCGGCTGCTCCACCCAGACCCGGCTGCTCGTCTCTCACACGCTGAACAACATGGAGGCGGTGGATCAGATCGCCGTGATGGAGGACGGCCGAGTCCAGGAGCGAGGGACTCACCGGGAGCTGATGGAGCTGCAGGGGATCTACTGCAGGCTGTGGAGCGACACGCACTAGAGAAGGTGGTGTTCATGGAACACATGCGTGTGTCATGTGACATGTGTCATACGCTCTGTCATACTCATTGAATGTGTAGTAACTCTGTAACACTTCATTATGGTCACATGACATCTATTGTTCATCTGGTCACATGACATCTATTGTTCATCTGGTCACATGACATCTATTGTTCATCTGGTCACATGACATCTATTGTTCATCTGGTCACATGACATCTATTGTTCATCTGGTCTCATGACATCTATTGTTCATCTGGTCACATGACATCTATTGTTCATCTGGTCACATGACATCTATTGTTCATCTGGTCACATGACATCTATTGTTCATCTGGTCACATGACATCTATTGTTCATCTGGTCACATGACATCTATTGTTCATCTGGTCACATGACACATGACATCTATTGCATCTGTCCATCCTGGAGAGGGATCCTCCTCTGTTCTCTCCTGAAGGTTTCTTCCCTTTTTTTTCCCCCTGAAGGGTTATTTGGGAGTTTTTCCTGGTCCGATGTGAGGTTTTGGGTCAGGGATGTCTATGTGTACAGATTGTAAAGCACTTTGAGACAAATTTGTAATTTGTGAAACTGGGCTATACAAATAAACTGAATTGAATGACATCTATTGATCATATATATATGTACATATGTATACATATATATATATATATATATATATATATATATATATACATATATATATATATATACATATATATATATATATACACACATACAGTAGTGCATTTTTCATTTTATGTTTGTAATTTTGTAAAATGTTAAATATTATCAAGGTAGAGACTTCAAATAAGCCCGATTGGCTTTTTCACTCATCCTGCACTGATATGTTGATTTACTACGGTTGTGATTTTTTTATGTTGTTTGAATTGTGCAATATTAAAATTAAAATAAATTAAAAATGTTAATTTTAAAAAGAAGAAAAATATATATATATTTTTTTTTTAAATAAAAATTATAAGAATAATTAAAACAATTATATAAAACAAAAATAATAAATAAATACATTTATTTAAAATAATAAATTCCTTTCCTTTGACAGTTTAATGAGATTAGAAGTGGAGGGGTGAGAAACCCGGTGAAACATGAAGCCCACAGCCTCAGGTGAGTCATGATCGTGAGGTGTGAGCAGGTGAAGGTAACCGCGTCCCGGCAGCGTGCTGAGAGCCTGGAGGCGGTGGAACCTGTCGGTGCTATTGGGCACTCTTGTGACACGTGACTGCATGGAAACCTGCAGAGCAACACACAGTCCTGTAGAAGAAACCGAAAACACCCCAACGAGTCGTTACCATGGTTACCACAGGGCGGTACTGCTGTGTGGTATTCTCAGTGTAGATAAAAGAAGATACTCCTTTATTACGGGGACATTTACAGAATTTACAGCAGCATCAAGGACGGAGACAGACACATGGAGGAAGACCCCACATGAACCCATTAGTAACAGTATAACAGTACTCTATGGTAACAGTACTCTATGTACTAACAATATTCTATGTACTAACAATACTCTACACACTAACAGTACTATGTAGTAACAATACTACCAACAGTACTAGATGTACTAACAGTACTATATGTACCAACAGTTGTAGCGTAGGATCTTATTTACCCAGTACTTTAAGTTTAACAACTCAACAATAAGGGCCCAGCTGGCTAGCCCTTTCCTTCACTACAAAACACACGTAGAACGCAAAGCAAAACACAAAAAACACAACTCGGAATACAGTTAATTCAGTGTCTTTCAAGGTTTATATAGTTCTTTCCGTCAAAAGAAACAAACACTGTCCTTTCACGGAAAACGAGACTCAAAGGAGTCTGCAGATAACAAAGATTTCTCTTATCACATTAATAAAACAACATATAATTTCCAAAGACACACTTGCATAAATGTGGGGGGCGGCATGATGTGTGCAATGGCAGGAGGGTGGAAATGTCCTGTAGAGTCCAGTTCAGAAGATGGGGAAGGTGTGTGTGTGTGTGTGTGTGTGAGTGAGAGAGTGTTTGTGTGTGTGTGGGGGATTGTTGGGAGAAACAGAGCGGTCGGGCCTGGAGAGGAGGGTGTAAAGGACTTAGCTGTAGGGCATTTCTGTAGGGAAGGAGATTCTCGAACATCCGAGCAGGTTCTGGTCTGGAGGCTCCTGACAACCTGCTTCTTGGATCATCTGCTTCCCAAGTCTTGCTTTTCCCGGTTTCACCCACTCTCGCGCCTCGCTCTGGTCACCATGTTGGTTTTTTCCAAATGTTTGTTGGTTCCCTCCCCCTTTCCTGCTCACAGGTGCGCCAATTTATCAACTGTTAGGCTCCACCCACTTTTCCTGTTCACAGATGCTCTAATTAATCGACGTTTAGGCTCCACCCACTTTTCCTGTGGGGGGGAGGGATAAGGCTGTCCTCTGCTACACAGTACTCTATGTACTAACAGTACTATATGTACTAACAATACTACTAAGAGTACTCTATGTACTAAGAGTACTCTATGTACTAACAACACATTACACTTTAAGTGTGTCACCGCAGTATATATATATATATTATATATATAATATATATATATATATATATATATATATATATATATATATATATATATATATATATATATATATATATATATATATATATATATACACAGCTTCCCAAAATTGTTGCGACAATCAGTGTTCCCATCACTCTGGATATCATTTGACAACAGATAAAGTTTAATAGGTGCTTTATTATGGCATTGTTATCCTGATGAAGAACATTAGAGCATCTCTGACCTTTGACCTTTGATCTCACATCGGATCAGGAACAACTCCCAAACAACCCTTCATGGAAAAAAAAGGTAAGAACCCTTCAGGAGAGCAGAGGAGGATCCCTCTCCAGGATGGACAGAACAACAGATGTCACGTGACCAGGAGGAATCATTACACACAAATTAAAACACGGTAACAACACAATGAGTATGACAGAGTGTATGAATAGTTGGTAGTCGGCATATTCCACGATCCAGACCTCCACCATCCATGAGGCAGATGGGAGATGGAGAGGAGGAGTGGGCGGAGTCTCAGCAGGGCCATGGACTAGTTTGTAGTAGGCATGGACCACAATGTAAAATAATCTAACACGTGGTGTGTGTGTGTGAGGCTGCTTAAAGAAGTTCTGGTCTTGTTAGACCTTAGTGCTGGATTCAACACTATTGACCTTGACATCCTGTTACAGAGACTGGAGCAGTCGATTGGCATTTCAGGCACCGCACTATTTATCTCAGTTTGTGAACAAACTACACGTCAAATATGAATTTCTTTCTTTCCGAGGGGCCACAAGATGGCGACATAACACAACACACACAAGGTACTATCCAGATTAGTAGATCTATATAGTTGATCTGGACAGTAGATCTGGGTAGTGGATCTTTATAGTAGATCTGGATAGTGGATCTGTATAGTAGATTTCTATAGTAGATCTGGATATTAGAGGTGGATAGTGGATATATATATATAGTAGATCTGGGTAGTGGATCTGGATAGTAGATCTGTATAGTAGATGTCGATAGTAGGTCTGGATAGTAGATCTGTATAGTAGATCTCTATAGTAGATGTCTATAGTAGATCTGGGTAGTGGATCTGGATAGTGGATCTGTATATGTAAGGACTTGTTCTGTGTTTACTCTGTCTACTCTGTGTCTACTGTGTCTTCTCTGCCTCCTGTCTCCTTGAATGTGTCATTCCCTGCACCTGCCCTCAGCCCCTCTTGTCTTGTTACTGTCTTTTCCTTGTCTGGTGCTGGATTTGTGTCTTTTTCCCGTCTTCCTGTGTTGTATGTTCTTTTTTTTTCTTTCTTTTTTTTATTTATTTGCACAAAAATAAGTAACAAATGTAACATTATTAAAAAAAGACAGAAATGAGTGCAGGTGAGAAAAGAAACCCAAAGGGCTTATGCAAGGTTCTCACCTAAAGTAATGAATAATAAACAAGAATAACATTAAACGTGCTAAAACAAACAACAATACACATCAAGGAATACAAAACACTATGAAGATGATGAAAAGGCTTGATTCACCAGGCTGGCCCTTAATCTATGTTTGAAGTTACTGAGTGAAGATGAAGAGTTAGCAATAAGAATGTGATTATTCCAGAGTAAAGAACCTCTGTGTTGATGGAGAACTGGCTGAGAGGTACGGCTGAAGGGAGGATGGAGATTAGCAGATTGTCTGGTGTTGAAATCGTGAACTTGAGAATTGGTCTTAAAATATTCTTTGAAAGGTGTAGGGAGCATATGAGCAAGGTACGTGCATTTATAGATGAATGAACAGATCTGGACTGTGTTAATGTCAGAGATAGACAATATATTTAATTTATTAAACAGAGGAGCAGAAGGAGCCGAAAAGCTGGAGGAGGTAGCTATTCTTACAAATTGTTTTTGCGAAATGAGTAATTTGTGTAAATTAGATGGATATGTACTTGCCCAGACAATATTGCCGTAGATGAGATATGGATAAATTAAACTATAGTAAAGGGTTAAGATGCATGCCTGATGAACCAAACCCCTTATTCGTCTGATGATACCAAGTGATCTTGAAACTTTGTTGGTTACTGAATGTATATGTTCTTTCCATGACAATTTTTCATCAACTAGGATACCTAGAAATTTGGTGGATGAAACTTGATTAATTTCAATCCCATCAATAAATAGCTTAGCTCTATGTTGACAGTACGTTTTATTTTTACTTGAAAACACAATAAAGTTCGATTTTTTTACATTTAGTGATAACTTATTAGCAAGAAACCATTCGGATAGCATAGCTATGCCAGAATTAGCTTCCTTAATGAGTGATTCAAAAGTTAATATCAAATTTGTATCATCAGCAAACAGAATGGGTGTAAAGGATGGGGATACAGCAGCCAGGTCATTGATGTAAATGAGGAATAATAGGGGTCCAAGTATAGATCCCTGAGGAACTCCACATGACATCCCAACTTTGGATGAAAAACAACCATTTGCATACACGTATTGCTCACGGTTATAAACATAATCACACAGCCATTTCAAAGTGACATTTTGAAAACCATATCTATGTAACTTATCAAGTAATATAACATAATCAACAGTATCAAAGGCTTTAGAAAGATCTAGGAATATGCCAATAGCAAATTCATTCTTATTAATGGCTGTATAGATATTCTCCACCAGCTGAACAAGGGCCAAGTCGGTGGAGTGTTTTTTCCTAAAACCATATTGATGCTCATATAGAATATTATGTTCATTCAAGTGTTTCAACATTCTTTTATGAACCAGTTTTTCCAATATTTTCGAAAAGCATGGTAAAACAGATATTGGTCGATAATTATTAAACAGTCTTGTATCACCAGATTTAAGCACAGGAATAACTTTGGCTATTTTTAAATCTGTTGGAACCTCCCCAGATTTCAGAGATAGGTTGAATATGTGTGTAAGGGGTTTAATAATTGAGGAAGATACTGATTTAATCAATGAAGAACCAATATCATCGTGACCAGCTGCTGATATTCTTAAGTTGGAAATTAATTCCAACACCTCTGACTCATTAGTATCTTTGAACTGTGAAAGAGTAGGGAAATTACCTTTAATGTAATCTAAATGATTACTATTAGGTTTTCCCATACCCTTAGACAGAGATGAACCCACATTTGCAAAGAAATTATTAAATTCATTTACTATAACAACAGGGTCATCATACATTTGTTCACCATCCTTGAATTGAGATGGGAGTGGAGCACTAGACTTTTTTTTGTTAAGAAGTTCATTGATGATTTTCCAAGTGGACTTGGTGTCTGCTGAGTCTCTGAATTTCTTGGAAAAGTGCATTTTCTTAGATATCCTCAGCAAATGATTAAATTTATTTTTATATTTTTTATAAATCGCAGAATTAAGTGGAGAGGGATTTGTGAGGAATTTTTTATATAATTTGTTTTTTAGAATAGAGGATTTATGTAGACCTGTTGTAAACCAGGGTTTCCAGAGACCTTCACCCGCCTTCTTCCTGGTTTTAACCAAAGGAAAGCAGCAATGAAAGGCAGAATTAAACTGTTGAATGAATGTCTGATACGCATGCTGCACAGCAGAATGTTCATAAACATCATCCCAGGAAAAACTGCCAATCAACCTCTCAAACCGTTGCATATTCCTAGTGTTAAAAATTCTAATTTTAAAACGGTTAGTTGATTCAACATGTTGAACCTTAATTGGCAAGGACAGATAGAATACGGGGAAGTGATCTGATATATCAGTTAACAGAATACCTGATTGAGCTACATTATTCAAAGAATTTGTAAAGATATTATCAACAAGAGTTGCAGAAGAACTGGTAACTCTTGTTGGCCTGTAAATCACAGGATAAAGACAGTTAGAGTACACGGTACTTAGGAAATCAGCAGTTGATGCATGATCTCTTTTAAATAAATCAATGTTAAAATCCCCCAGTAGGAAACATAACTTTTTTTCTTGATTTATTAAATCGAGTGTTAATGTAAGAATATCTTTGAAAGTTGTAATATCTGTATCAGGTGGTCGATAGATACATCCCACTATAACATTTTTGCCATTGAACAATGAACACAAAGGCAATTCAACAAAGAGAGATTCAAAATCAGTTGAATGACGCTTAAAAGCAAGATCATCCCTAACATAAAATTGAAACCTGTTATGAACATAAATTGACACACCACCTCCCACTCTCTCTGATCTACAAGAGTGAACAGCATTATATAAAGACATATCATATAGCGATTTTGTTGTTTCTGAAAGCCATGTTTCTGAAAGAGCAATGATTGAAAATTCATGATTCAGTGAAGAAAGATAATTTAGAAGATGGTTATACTTGTTAAGGCTATTAAGGCTACGCACATTCAGATGAAAAGAAGAAAATTCATGTGAGTTGGAGCCAATACTCTCATGTAATCTATTAAAGGTTTCAACATTGAAGTATTCACTAGTGATCGATTCATTAGAACATTTTAGACAATTCAAGTCGGGGTCAATGCATGAGTTGAATCTATTGTTATCATCAAATTCAACAAGATGGAATAACTTATCTTTACAAAAGTTACTAAGAGGATCTACAGTGACATTCACACCAGATAGAGACACTGATTCAGCAGAAGGTGAAAGTTCAATTCCAGAGTTGGTTGGACCAGGAGGATCAGGAAGAGTAATATTAACTAAGTGTACATCAACCATAACAGTAAAAAGAGAGAGGACATTGACAATAGGTCACACAAACCCGATTTTCATTGCGAGCCCACCGGCCGGCGAGAGGGGGGGTGGGAAATCAACTGATCGTATTTAAGATACGCAATGTTCCCTTTTTTGCGCTCTTCCAGGAGAAATGGAAATAGTTCTTTCCGTGTTGTATGTTCCTATTGTGGATCCTGCCTGTTTCGACCCTGCCTGCCTGCCCTGACCGCCGATCCTCTGCCTGCCCCTTTTGGACCTTGTTGTTTTTGTTGTTACCCTTTGGGCCTCAGTAAAATGTTTTCTAAGTTAATCTACTCTGAGTCCTCTCGATTCCTCTGCGCATGAACTCCTGCACCTCGCTGCCTGTGACGTCAGGCGTGGCAGATGACACAAGGACTTCAAAATAAGACACAAAACAAGACAGAAACTCTGAGTCATGACTGTATAGTAGACCTGTATAGTAGATCTGTATAGTAGATTTATATAGTAGATCTGGATAGTGGATCTGGATAGTGGATCTGCATGTAGTTCTGGATGGTAGATCGTACACACATGGCTTCTGCTAAAAATGAAAATGTTATTTTATTTCTTAGTATGCTCATGGGACCCCATTGGACAGTCGGTACAATTGAACTCCTCATCTTTACCATGTGGGCAGAAGTTCTTCCTCCCGGCTATTTGCTAATTAGGACTAATCTCCAATCACAAGTTCATCTCTAGGTAAAAGCACTCTTGATTCCAGGTCGTGGTCTCTCAGGCACGTGCACAGGTAGAGCCCTAGTTGTGCTCAAGCACCAGCCCTTTTGCCCTGGACGAGTAAAGTGCCCTTTTTGCTGGAGATACTTTCTTCATTCATCAGTATTTAAGAATAAAAGTCACTCTCTCTGTCATCAAATCCGCCCAAATGTGTTTAGATATCCGACGGGGCATTTATTTGAGTTATTGGGAGGATTTCGCCCCGACAAACTCTCGGCTATTTAATGTTTTAATGTGCCGCAGCGCGCAAACATGAGCTGGCCGCGCTGCTCTCTCCGTGGAGAAATCAAGCGCTCCCTGGAGTTCTGCTGTGCGGTGCCACTTATCAGCCAATCAGAAAGCTGCAATGGGCTACACAATAGCCAATCAGAAAACAAACGTATCTGTTGTATCTGCGCGCGACTGATATCCTAAAGTTTCGTTTGGTGATACATTAACCACGTGACACGTCGACATTAGCGCTGCTGAAAACATGACGTCGCAACTGGTCCGACGTTTACAAGACAAGAAACATACAGCTCCTATCATTTTGTAAATAAAAACTAATTGTAATTGTTAATAGAAAGCATTTCATTTTGTGTAGCTCTCATGTCTTCTCACGACACAATGTGTTTCAATTACTGGCTCACTTCAAGTTACAGCGATCAATATAAAAATCATTTTGCCGATTGGTGCCCTTTTTCTGGTTTTGAGCACCTGCCCTCGAAAATGTCTGCGCACGTGCCTGCTGATCATCTTATTGTCTCGGAGGCAGTATTTGACGCATCTGTCTCTCAATCTTGACCCAGTCGTCTCTGGCAGCATGCTCGCTGCACCTGGCTCACATTGTGACGTCTCGACATCCATCCTGAAAGACACTCGTAGTCAATGGCTGCACACAAATACACAACATGCACACGAATACACAACATGCACACGAATACACAACATGCACACAAATACACAACATGCACACGAATACACAACATGCACACGAATACACAACATGCACACAAATACACAACATGCACACAAATAAACAACATGCACACAAATAAACAACATGCACACGAATACACAACATGCACACAAATACACAACATGCACACGAATACACAACATGCACACAAATACACAACATGCACACGAATACACAACATGCACACGAATACACAACATGCACACGAATACACAACATGCACACAAATACACAACATGCACACAAATACACAACATGCACACAAATACACAACATGCACACAAATACACAACATGCACACTCGTACAATCTCAAACCATCATCTCAAATGGGAAATATACTCTTCAAAGTGGACAGTTGTACAAGATATTCGTAATGATTACTTATTCAATCTGTATTATTATTATTATTATTATTATTATTATTATTATTATTATTATTAAGGATCTGCATCTTTTCTATAGGTCCATTCTAGATATGAGACGTTTAACCCTTGAAGAGTTTCCTCTGAGGTTGTTTTGCACATCCTCCTGATAATCAAGGAGGCACAGTGGGACAACTAGCCAGACTTTCACACCTGAGCCCGCTTTTACACACACACACACACACACACACACACACGCACGCACGCACGCACGCACACACGCACACGCACACACACACACACACAGATCAATCTCTCCCTCTCTTTTGTGTCGCTTGTTTTTCCTGCCTCTCTTCTTTTCCTTCTACCTTCCCCACTGTCCCTCTTTCTTTTGTATTCTGTTTGGGATATTATTGGCATATATTGGCCTCAATGTCACAGAGAATATATTTTCACCAAAAACAGTGTGCGTCAACAACAACAGCCTCACCACACCCTTTTCACAAAACTACAAAGCCTCCGAGACATATGCTCCGAGAGGGATTACACATGTAGGATTAGGAAGCATGATAATCTCGTTTCATGCTTGGTGATCATCTTTGTTGATTCACCCACGTTTAGCATCTCCTGGAGCCGCCGCTCTGCAATCACATTAAGACTTCTCTGTTTGAAAGATGTGTCCATCACGATGACCTTCACCCCCTCCGTAGCTCCTGCTCCCATCTGTTGCCTTCGTCTTCTGTCTTCTTCTGTCTTGTGTTTCCACTTCATGACAATCTGAATAATATATCCTCTATTTACATTGGCCACAAGGAATGTGACTTGTTGAATGGTGCATAACAATAAACACAGACAAAGAATAAAACAGTAAAAATATAAATATAATGAAAACAATAAACATAACAGTACTTTAGATTAAGTATATTTTAAAATAAAAGTGACAAATGTACTGTATATTATTAAGAAAAGAACAGAGAAGATGTGCAAGATGTTTGAAATGTGAGAGTCAGAGTCAGGGGGTCCTGGTCTTTATAGTCCTGATGTGAGAGTCAGGGGGTCCTGGTCTTTATAGTCCTGATGTGAGAGTCAGGGGGTCCTGGTCTTTATAGTCCTGATGTGAGGGTCAGGGGGTCCTGGTCTTTATAGTCCTGATGTGAGAGTCAGGGGGTCCTGGTCTTTATAGTCCTGATGTGAGGGTCAGGGGGTCCTGGTCTTTATAGTCCTGATGTGAGAGTCAGGGGGTCCTGGTCTTTATAGTCCTGATGTGAGAGTCAGGGGGTCCTGGTCTTTATAGTCCTGATGTGAGAGTCAGGGGGTCCTGGTCTTTATAGTCCTGATGTGAGAGTCAGGGGGTCCTGGTCTTTATAGTCCTGATGTGAGAGTCAGGGGGTCCTGGTCTTTATAGACCTGATGTGAGAGTCAGAGTCAGGGGGTCTTAGTCTTTGCTGATGAACCCAACTGCAGCTGTAAGAGACTGTTCTTGAGGCGTGAGGTCTTGGTCCTGGTGGGCCGCAGAGGGAAGAGAGTCTCCAGGTGACAGTCGGCTACTATCCTATGGCCCGCGCCAGGCTCCTGGAGGAGAACAGGTGTTGGAGGGGAGGCAGATCCAGCCGACCCCCTCAGCATGATACCAGACGCTGATGGAGGAGCAGAGGACGAACTGAGTGGTGGTGTAGAAGAGTGTATCAGGTTCCAGGCTGTCACCTGTAGGTTTCCCCCCCGAGCATTGAAAAAATACATTTTATGTTGGGAGAACCGGAAAATACAACTTAAGCATGGAATGTGAGAACTCCACACCTCACAGGAAGCTATAGAGAAAATCTCGTGGCCGCGTGTTTATTGTCCTCCAGCACGCCTGAAGAACGGAAGGAATCTTTTCCGCCAAGAGAGTCTTTGGGGCCTTTGGACCACTCTCGTCTCCTCCAGGCTGCGTTTAATCCGCTCATGGCCTGGAGGAGACGGCCCTTTGGTTCTTGCCACCGGAGCTGTTGACCGTTGGATTCAGTCAACGCCTCGGTCCGTGCAGCCTGCAGCTGCTTGCTCATCTCTCTTTGGGGAGCCAGGTTCATTCCTGCGTCTTCCTGGCTCTCCTTTAGTAACTGAAGGGTCTGGGCCAGGTTCACTCCGGCCTCCCTCTGGCCCTCTTTTTGCACCTGAGGGTCCTCCTCCAACCGCCTCCTCCAACCGCCTTGATGTGTGTCCGGTGTCAGCTTCAGGGACCTTCTTTAATCCTTTAAGCCCCAAGTGACCAAATATGGTCCTTTTTAAAAGAAAATATTAAACTCTGTAAAACATTACAATAATCATGAACAAATATATTGATGCTACACATCAAATTAATCAAGAGAATCTGGGCTACAATAATTAGTCAGCCATTTCAACACAACGCAAACACCAACTAAAATAGTTTTTAAAATATCAATCATCATTTTCCCATTCGCCATGTTGGAACTAGCAACCTGTAGCTTGGTGCTATCAGAAAAAAAGAAATGTCAAAAAGCAAGACAACTCCACACAGATTCCAAATATATTCACCACATCCCTCTGCTCCAAAGCATCCCTGAGATATGAACCAAAGACACAGCAACATGAATCGCTCCATTGCTTATGAATATTGCAAATATTGCTCTTTTTTTGTGCCAAAAACTGAACACCATAAGTGTATTGAACATCTTTAACTTTTTCTGCTTCACTTTTTCAAAGTCAAACTTTGCAGAGGGAAGGTTTACATATTGTGTTATGATATTAGAGAGATTCAGGCCTTAGTGAGACATCATTTCAAAGAGATAATCATCCTGAAAGTGTTTTTTATATTTTTATATTCTGACTTGAAACTTCTATTTTTGCTGTGTTTCAAAATTGATTTACTCTTAACCAGTATCATATCTACACATCGAAATAGAAGCTCACATGAGTTGCCTTTATTATAACACCAACATTCTTCAAATAGCCCTTGTGGTTGCAGAGATACACCCTTTTTAGGTTGGGTATGCAATTTCGAGCAGAATCCTAAAAACTGCCATGGGGCTAGTTGACGCTCTATTTCAATGATCTCTTCAACGTTCTTGAGACAAGACTCCTTCTGGAGAGCCTCGTTTAGTTCGGCCTCCTTTTCTAAAACCTCCACTTGACCTCTCAGAATGGCATTATCCTTCATCAAGAGGAGCCGGCTGGTGCCCTCGTCTACCTTCTCTTTTTTTTGCTATCAAAATGTTTTTATTGAGCAAAAAGAGAGAGACAGACAAATAACATTGACAGGGACCAAACACATGCACACTTAGAAGTAAGGGGCTATAGCACACATCTACAGCATATTTTTCAAAGCATCAGCAATGTTGACCCAAGCGTCCAAAGTCTTTGATGCTCCATGTATGCGAGCTGTTCAGATCTCCATATATCTCGTCTACTTCTCTTCACGGTCCTTCATGGGTTCTGGGCCCACAGGGTGGGGATAGTTCTTCCTTTCCTCTGGCGAGGTATCCTTTGTGGTTTAGTGGGCTCAATTCTCTGCTGGGTAGCCACGAGCGTTCTGAGCCCGTTGTTGTGGGCGCTCTCCCGGTGTTCTGTCATCTTTTGCTGCCTTGACAGAATTTGCTACCGCTGCATAAACCGATAGGTGTGTATCGATTCACGCTACCCTATCTGATAGGATGTTATTGTACTATCACAATATGCTTTTCTTTCAAAGTTCAATGTTTCACTTTTCACTGTTAAAGTGTTTATCTTCAACACTAAATACCCTAATAATAAACCAGTGCTTTATTATGATAATGTGAACAAACTCATGTTTACAGTAATTTGTTGACACAAAAGAAATAGCAACTGCTTATCACTCATTAATCTACATGTCATTACTACGTATTATTACTACTGTACAATATACATGCTGAATGTACTTTAACTAGGGAAATAATCGGGATTTTGAGGCTGTCACTCCCCGTTATCAGACGTGCATCGACAGGGTTGCAAAACATGATGGGCGTGTCAAAAAAAATTGGAAAATCGACTCGGCGCATGCGCAATACCACAAGGTAGCAGTTCTCGACAAGTAGCATGAAATGATAGACCACCGGTCCCAGGCCCTGTTTCCTCAGATAGGTTTGGTTATTTTCCGTCTGGGCAGAATTGACCTCTCCTGACTGATGAATCCAGTTCTTCATGCGAGGGGGGAGATTCTGTTTTCTCTGATCTTTTCAACGTTCTTGAGGTATGAAACCTTCTTGAGAGCAGGTATTTTTTTCGAGAGTGCATTATATCTACCTTCATACGATTGCCATCCCAACACCGGGCCAGGTGCTCCAAGCCCCGGTGTCACGGCGTCGCTCGACGTGATCTACATCTACCGCGTGACGCCCTTTCTCCCTCACAGTAGAGAGACACTATCTGTTCCCACGATACACTCTGAAATCTCCCTCTGTGTCTAGGGACACGCCTCCACTCGTGTCTTTAAAACTGTCTTTTAACTTATAAAACTGATGATTTTTTCTGCTCACTGCGTTTTGTTTTGTTTTACTGTGATTTCATTTATTAGATTAGATTAGATTAGATATTCCTTTATTGGTCCCACAGTGGGGACATTTCAAAATCAAAGCAGCGGTGCACATCAGAGCATTAATTAAAAAAATATATAAAACACAATAACATTATTAAATACTAACTACTAAATAATACTAAAGAAATACTAAATATACAGAGGGGAAATAAAGTGCTTTTTGTTTGCCAGGATCCCCTGTGATCTAGTGCAGTGTGTTGTGCAGCCTGACAGCAGCGGGAAGGAAGGACTTGTGGTTTCTCTCCCTCATTATTGCACATCCTGTTCTCCTAATCTTTAAATATTTGTTATGTAATTATTTTATAGGCTTGCTTACATAATATTATTTGTACAACTTGTTTCTTGAATATTGATCCTGTTTGTATTTACACTTGATAGGAACTGTGTGCACGTCCTACCTTGTGCTGGGACACAGTTAGTTGTGACCATCCTCCTGAAGACACGTGCAGCGGTAGAAGTTTTGAACTCGGCTACAAGATTTTAGTTAAAGAAGTTTAAGTGACAACAAAGTGTTGGTTTCTTAAAGATGATTGTTTTCTAAGTGGAGCCACTTTCCTCTCCGTTGTGCAGCCATCGAGTTCGACGGTGGAGTGACTGAGGTACGCTTGAGACACTTGAGATAAATAAATCCATCAGTAAGCGAAAAACTAAGGTGTCATGAATTTCCTGGAGGGAGTGATGTACTCTTTGGGAATTGTGTACAATTTAAAGTATTTTGTGAACTGAAAAAGTTAAAGATTAGTCCCATGCTCCACTTCCTCGTCTACAGGCCCTGTCCAAAATAAATTAGTTGAGGTAACGCTGTGCTGAAATGGTGCATATCCCCAAAATAAACATGTGTTTTTAGTGAAGCTCATGGCATGGTTCTATGGAACGCCCTGAAGACTGGAGGCCCAAAATGTAACCTTCAGCTTGACGATGTAAAGGACAAAAAGCATCAGTGGATGATAAATCCACGTGCAAAGCAACGTTCTCATTATGTGTTACTTTCAATCTGCAGCCTCACCGCTAGATGCCAATAAACGTTACACGCTGTCCCTTTGAAGGGAGAATGTAAAGCTGGCATTCTGGCCCCTTAATATCAAATCCACCACCGAAGATAAGGATTAGGAGCATTTTAATTGCCTCTCTACGACTCTCAACATGGCGGAGGCTAAAAGATAACGGTGCAAACAGCGCAATTTAATTAAATACAATTAATTAAAATATATATATTATTTTAATTATTATTTTTAATAAAGGTCTGGACTTATGGCACGTTTTGAGTTTTACAAAATACAATTCAGTTTATTTGGTACAGCCCAAGATCACAAATTATTATTGTTGTTAAATTCATTATTTTCCAGATCCACAATATAAATACCCGAAAACATCTCCATTGCAAGTTACCCAAGTGAGTGAATCGTCTGGTAGTTTTCGCCTATGAAGATGCTTTAAAAAAACGTTTTAATAACAACCTTTATGAGGCCGATATATGAGGTTCAAAGTGCAATGTGATTTGGAGAGAAGTACGTCCTGATTCTGAATGGATGAATACAGCATGCAGAAGTATGCAGGACGCTTTCAATCGTTGCTTCAACTGATTCAAACCAAGTTTCAAGTAAATCGGTCATTGATAACCAAAAGCGTGGGCCGTCTACCTCCAGGGGGCGCTATATAGAGACATGTATGTTTAAACCAATGCGAGACCCCCAACATGCTTCTCACCAGTCCTGTTATGCATGTCAAATGTAACAACTTTTGGGATATGATAAAGGCCCCAAAGGGCAACATTCCTTGGAGATAATAATAATAACTCCTTGAAATACAAGAGGTTCCTTCCGGAGTCTTTGTGACTTCACGTCTCATAGGGTCCATGGCCCTGCTGATGCCCCGCCCACTCCTCCTCTCTACCTCCTTCTGCCTGATGGATCATGGAGGTCTGGATCGTGGTCCATGTCTACTACCAACTATTCATACACTCTGTCATACTCATTGAATGTGTTGTAACTCTGTAATGATTCATTCAGGTCACATGACATCTATTGTTCATCTGGTCACATGACATCTATTGTTCATCTGGTCACATGACATCTATTGTTCATCTGGTCACATGACATCTATTGTTCATCTGGTCACATGACATATATTGTTCATCTGGTAACATGACATCTATTGTTCATCTGGTCACATGACATCTATTGTTCATCTGGTCACATGACATCTATTGTTCATCTGGTCACATGACATCTATTGTTCATCTGGTCACATGACATCTATTGTTCACCTGGTCACATGACATCTATTGTTCATCTGGTCACATGACATCTATTGTTCACCTGGTCACATGACATCTATTGTTCATCTGGTCACATGACATCTATTGTTCATCTGGTCACATGACATCTATTGTTCATCTGGTCACATGACATCTATTGTTCATCTGGTCACATGACATCTATTGTTCATCTGGTCACATGACATCTATTGTTCATCTGGTCACATGACATATATTGTTCATCTGGTAACATGACATCTATTGTTCATCTGGTCACATGACATCTATTGTTCATCTGGTCACATGACATCTATTGTTCATCTGGTCACATGACATCTATTGTTCATCTGGTCACATGACATCTATTGTTCACCTGGTCACATGACATCTATTGTTCATCTGGTCACATGACATCTATTGTTCACCTGGTCACATGACATCTATTGTTCATCTGGTCACATGACATCTATTGTTCATCTGGTCACATGACATCTATTGTTCATCTGGTCACATGACATCTATTGTTCATCTGGTCACATGACATCTATTACACCTGTCCATCCTGGAGAGGGATCCTCCTCTGTTCTCTCCTGAAGGGCTCTTACCTGAAAGAGGGAGTTGTTCCTGATCCGATGTGAGGTCAAAGGTCAGGGATGTCTATGTGTACATATTGCAAACCATCTGAGGCAAATTTGTAATTTGTGATAGTGGGCTATACAAAATAAACGGAATTGACTTGACTAAAGCTGATCCTGTTAAAATGTCCCTTTGTTATTAATCATCTTTCTTTCCACCTCCCTACACTTGTATTTTGAGTGTAATTAATTTGCAGACAAAGAGACAGAACGCCCGATAAAGAAAAGTAAAGATGAATTTGACTTATTCATTATTAGTTTAATTTCTATAGATATCGTAATAATAAGTTGTCTCCTTCTGAGAAATAACTCAATAATACTATGACAGCAGAGTGGGAAAAAGAGAAAGTAGAGATATTTGCAGTAATAACACAAGGGAGAACAACACAGGTGTGCTTTGGAAAACGAACAATAACACAGAAAGGAAAATTTAAAAAAAGCTGTGAATGGAAAGATTAGCACGCTGACGGACAAATACCGTGACTGCATGTCTCAAACCTGTTCAGGGGAGAGATACGGAGACGGTGTGAGGGCCGACGGACACGTCCTCCATGGAGGAAACCCTGGACACACAGGCTCTTCTGTACCGCGCACATCTGTTGACAAAGAGGCCGTTGTTGCTAGGGAAGGCTTAGTGAGAGGAAGTGAATGGACTAGACATACAGAAGTGTGCGAATACACAACGATATGCCCCGTCACTGTTTTATTCTGCTTCAGCTTATTTATGACAGCCGGCGCATACGAGGAGCATGACGTGGACCTGTGGTCCCCGGAGGGCGGGCGCCACGCGGAAGATCTGCAGAGCTCTGGCAACCTGACTCAGGGTTGTGAAGGAGAGAGCTTCCCTGGCAACCATGTGTGGACCGATCATGTGACTCACTGGGAGGGAGAGGGAGAGAGAGAGAGAGAGAGAGCATGCTGATGAGTCAGAGCAGGCTGATTCTGATGTAATATAGCAACCCCTCCCTGTCGCCCGCTCCCCTGCCTGCATGGCGGTTCCCTGGATATTCAGGTCAGAGCCTGTTTTTCCCACTAAACAGAGACACGTACAACCTGTAAGACGACATGTCGGGCATTCTATCAGGCTGGCGACCGGTGAATGATAAGCACACCCATTCATGTTGAATTTGTGGGAAATGTATTGTCATACTATTTAAATAGTTTTAAAATGTATTTCTATTTTTATAACAACAGAATTAGAGATAATAGAAACAAACATAATATCATCTCAAGGCCCAGAAAGAATAAACTACAATAAAATCAATTATTGGTAGCTATGAGTCACTTCATATATGAGAAATACATTTAATGTTGTATATGTAGTGTTCATCTACACAGAGCTTCAATGTGAGTAGAGGTGTGTGTGAGAGACATGCAGGACTGGCTACAAGGAAGTTCATAAACAAACATCCGGAGAGCAATACAGCTGTGTCATGACATAGACATAATCCCAATAGAATAATGTTCAATATTCTCAGAGAAACCCCCCCAAACTAAACTAAAGTTATTCTATTTGGTTATCAATTCCCTGATAGATAACTATCTAATCGATAAGTATAGACAACTATCATATGCAAAAAGAGTATTTCATTAAAAAGCGTGAATCACCACGTGTCTTTCTACTTCTTCCTGCTTTAATTTGTAAACCAACGCTCGTCGGTCCTGGGCCGGATCCCACCTCCTTTCCTGGGAACAACTGCGGGATCTGCGCACTTGCCCGAAAAAAACAACTGCTCTTAGATCAGCCTCTCCCATTCCCCGTGCATCGGTGTCGATGTGTCTTCATGGTGAGGGGGGCGCATGCGCAATGCCGTGTGTTGCAACACAACAGAGCTCGACGGCAATGGTAACCTGGAGAAAACAGACATTACTAAAGCCCGTTGACTCTAACTGAGGAACTACACGCGGGGTGTGTGGGATTACCGCGACCATGCACGGATTACACGAGAGGAAGTTTAGGAAATAGCACGAGAAGTAACACGTAAATCGTTTTTCGTCACGTGGTCAAGGAAGACCAATTGGAGCGAACCAAAGCCATCGGAAAGTATGCTCTTTGTTCGGATATTTTGCCAACTTTATGCCCAAATCTGCGCTTAATGCTTTGAGAAAAAGAAAGGCCCGGATGTGTATCTTCACGGACGTTTTTGTACGAAGGAGACGCCGCGGACACGCTTTGTGTCAGTTTTGGCGGAACGCCACGTGTCGAAGTTTTGATAAACAGTGCTCAGCCCAGTCCCGTCACATGATTCCCCTCCCCCACCCGGCGCAGGGAATGGGGAAGAAGGCGGACATGTTTGAGGGAAATGTGCTGGTTAAAAAGTATCGAGGTGGAAGACGAGAAGATTATTTCAAGAACGGTTTCGCATTGTTATGGGATTTACCAGTCAACATTTGTATTTATTTTAAATTCAAGGTTTTTATGTCATATCTTTATGAATTATTTATTTTGTATCTTTATTTTTTCTTTCGTTTTGAACCGCAGTCTACGTTTGAGTTTATTTTTTAACAGCGTTCAGTTGTTAACACTTAAGTAGTAATGTCGTATAGATCCAGTTTTACTGTCCATCGCTTATTAGAGTGACATTGTGGGGAATTCGTAACCTTGGTGTGGGGGATGGGCGCATGTGGTTAGGTAACCATTTTGTCTGGTTGTTTTATTTCTAGACTTTCAGTCGCTTTCAGAAGATTAGTGTGAAGTATTGTGTAGATTAAGTAGTAGTTATGTAATTGATTGGTTTATAGTTGTGGTTAATTATATTGTGTAAACGTACTATGTATGGCGTTTGCATCTTCAGACGAGATTAATTTTCTTTTCGGTTTCCTAATCCTTTTACTTAGATTATTGTCAATGCGGTTGTTTTATTTAACTTGAGTTCTGCTGGACTAAAGCAGAGTTTACGTGGATGCAGCCTGAGGTCAGTGAGGGAAACTGCTGTGTCATTCAGTGGAGGATTGTCGTGTAGTTCTGACCCCGGTGGCATTTTCTTCCGTCGAAGCAAAACGTCTACAGGCGTGTCGTTAACTCGTTGTACACACTTGTGAGTGAAGTGGACTTTACCCGTGTACGGTACTGGTGCCTGTGAGACACGAAGGCCTCGGTTGGCTTTGTCCTCTCAAATGGTGGCCTTTCTTCAGCGCCCGACGAACGCTACTTAATTCCTGTGTTTGTACGCGAAACACGCAGCGTTTTGTATGTTTTGCGTTACGTTTTATCGGATACATTGAAGATATTTATATTAATACACTCTTGTCACAGTATACTTAAAGATGGCGGCTTTATACTGTTTCTGAAATGCGGACATGATGGTAGGCAAGAGAGAGCTCGTGGGGTGAGGCTCTCGAGGCTCACACGTGATTCGGTGGATGAGCCAATGGGCTCCTTGATATCGGCTATGAAAGCCCGCGTTACGACTATATTGACCAATCACCGCCGTCGCTTTGCACACGTTGACGTAATGTAAAAAGATAAGCGGGGGGGTGTTTCGGTGCTCTCGCGTTTTGTACAGGATTAAATGGAGGAACCCGCTACAGACGCATGTCTGTATTACTGAATAGGCGAGGCCAATAGTGTTGGGCAACTTCCTTGACCGGCTGCAAAAACAAGCGAGTAGGTCGGCCCGAAAGATTGTCAGTGCATTTTCTGTTTCTAGGGGTGTGGTGACTTGTACCGACACGTTCGACAGCCAATAGAAACTCGGGGGGTGTGGACTGTCTGAAGTAGTCCAGCCAATAGGACGCTCGGCCGGTCTATAAAGCCGAGGGTGTAGTCGCATCGTCGCCATTTCAACGAAGCAGATTAAAGGAGTTTGCCGTGGCGGGGAGCGGAAAGCTGACGATCCAGGTCTGAGTCTAGCTATAAACAGAATCCGGATCCATCCTGGTGGATATGGCTGTTAACCCGCTCCTTGACAGGTATCTACTGGTAAAATCGACACTCAGCTTTCCATCACGGGGAAAATTGTAGATATTTTTCCAGAGTTTTATTCAAAATATCGTTTCTGGCGGCCTGAGTGTTTGCCGTGATGCGAACGGGAGAAGGAAGTTGACCGAGTGCTACAGAAATAAGTATCGCGGGCGGATATAAGTGGTAACAACATTCACGTCGAGGACATTAAATGTGTTTTTTATGGGCTGGAGGAGCTGCGACTGTTGTTCGCGCTCCGCCGGCGCCATCTTCGGAGCGCCTCTGCCGTTGGCCGCTCTCTCCCGCTGCCTGGCAGGTCTGTTAGCATTGCTAGTGTTAGCGCCACAAATGCAAGCTTTACGTCTCTACCGGCAGCTTGTCTGGCGCTTCTTGCGCTCAGGGTGGTAATGTAACCTGTGTTCTCCAGTCCCTGGCGGTATGTTAACGGCACAGATACGTTATCATATAGATGTGTATATATATCTATATATACTGGCGGCTAACCAGACTGTTGTTGACGACAATAAGCTGCATTACACCCGATAACGCGGAGGCGGCAGAGGAGCACCCCGGGGTCTCTGCGCGGTCCGCGGGTTGTTATTGTAGCCATGTGGGGTTGTTGTGATCACTGGTCCAACGTTACGCTGCAGGCTCGGGCTCTAGCTACCTGTGTTGGGTGTTTCAGTTGGTTGCCAGGTTACACAGCTCATGTCACTCAATCTCAAAAAGTCAAGTTATGTGACGGTAGCAACTTTGTGAGTCTAATTAATTATAGTTAATTTGTTTTATTTCTTCAGTATTAATTTCCTTTTTTCTTTCTTTCTGGGCTCCCATACCCAATTTACTTCTTTAGTTATATGTTAATCCAATTTACAGCCAACATGAAAATGTTTTTGTTTAGCGTTCATAATGTTATGTACATGATTATTTCCTTTTTCTTTAAATAATAAAGTACACTAACTGTCAAATGTGTTTCCAAAAGTTGTATCATTCAAAACAGATTGCCAAAACAAATACAAATATGTAAAAATGTAAATATTTACTTATATTGCTCAGTTATACACAACTTATTTGTGTCTGTATACTTAATATGTAACAATTCATTTAGTCACGGGAGCTAAATTAGCCACTGTTTGTGGTAGGTGTCTTACTCTTGAGTAGAGGGTGAGGGGGATTAATGCAAACGGCTCTAAAAGCATGCACCTATTTTACTGCACGATTCCAGCTCTAGGTGTCAATGACTGACAGGACATTATTGTGCAGACGTCCTTTTGTGATATAAATTTGCGAAGAGGCAAATCATAAGTGCCAAAGTACTATACGTGTTTGACAGGAAATAACTTCCCATCAGATGACGACAGGTTGCCCCTAACTGTTGAGTGGTGGGTGTCATTTGGCCAGAGGAGATGGCACATGGTGAGTTGTTGACAGTGAGGCAAGAGGACTCTTAAAGTCCCACGACTTCAACGTCAGCTGTGCTGGTATTGTTTTGATTGTTATGCCTGTCAGGTTATTGCAGTGGTACAAGCCTCCGCTGATGCCGCTTATATCTTTTTGAGCACAGTATTTGACATCCTGGACTATTTCAGGTGACCTAGTAAGTGGCGTGTTGATCTGAGCTGTAAACCAGGGCTCGGGGCATCGCCTAATTTCAGTGTTAGAAAAGATGCTTCTTTCTTACCGTAGTCCATAGCTGCAGCCTGGGAAGTTTAAATTACTCGAATGTTTAGGATTCTTAACATTCTAGTGTGAACATGTAGAGACGCTGGATGTGACTTACTGCCGCTGAGAAGTTACCAACACAGCGACACTCACGGCTTTAGAGCAGCGGCATCACTCGTTCTGTAGAGCCCCGCTGGCTAGAAACTACTTTTAAAATATTCTAGTAACCTGTCTGTTATTATAGTCTGTAACCTGGCATCTGAAAGGTCCTTTTAGGTAAAGTTCCCCTCATGGAAATGGGGTGTGCTCCAGCCTGTGATCTGTGAGGTGGATGTAGAGAGGAGGAAGTGAAAGTCCTGCTGGGAACGGGAGTGCTGATTTGGCAGGGCTGAATTCCAAGTCTGATGCGTGCCCCTCCAGTAACGCCTGGCTGACTGTGTGCCTTGTAAAGGGGATTTGCTCTGTACCCAGGAAATCAGAGGATGAGTGAAGATGGTATTTAATGCATGTCATACATATGGTGTTAATGCTGCCAGTAATGGAGGGGGGGGGGCGTTCTCTAAATATTCCATTCTCGAGAGGCAATGAGCAACGAAGGTTTCCGGTTGCAGCTCCTGCAAAGGCCCGGTCACCTGCGGCAATACATGCACATTGTAGTATAAGTGCAATGTGTTTATTTTGTTGATGTGAAGAGCAAACCTGGTTTAGCATGTCCATGGGAAACTTGTAGACATAGACATTTCCTAACTGTGTGTTGGTCTCAAGTGACTTCTACAACCCCAGACAAACTGCCACCGAGTTAATTGGTCTTTCAATCGCTCTCTACAGCTCCCTTCTCGGGGTTGAGGTTGGCATTATGGGAGTCACAACGATGGACCACAGTTCTGGCACGGCCGGGAAACGCATCAGAAAGCCGTCGCTGCTCTATGAGGGCTTTGAGAGTCCCGGGATGCCGCTCCTCAATCATATGGCCCCCTCGGGACCCCCGCAGCCCCCGGTGAGAGACCCCAGCCGACAGGGGAGGATGACCAACCAGCTTCAGTTCCTACAGAAAGTCCTGCTCAAGTCGTTGTGGAGGCACCACTTCGCCTGGCCCTTCCACGAACCCGTCGACGCCACCAAGCTCAGCCTGCCGGTGAGTGAACACAAGACTGTTGGAAATAACTTGTAGTGACCATCCATATATATAAATATATATATATATATATATATATAAATATATTATTTTTATATATATATATATATATATATATATATATATATATATATATATATATATATATATATATATATAAATAACTTACTTTAGAAACATGGTAGTCAACATAATGAGAGCTCAACATGCCAACGGTCATCACTGTTGGCCGTAAAACACCTAGATACTCTCCTCCATTGTATCACGTTGCCACCCTACTGTGTCAGGTTTTACATCCTAACAATTAAAGTAGCTAAAGGAGAGCACCGTGTGGTTATAGTAGACACCAGTCCTGCCAGCCACTTTCCAATAGTTTATATTCTATTTGATACTAATTAAAGTTGTCAGACCACTTTTGTTTGTCTTTTCCTTTTTTTAAATGGCTTAGTTGGTCAAAAGCCAATTTTGCCATGTAGTGGCCGAGGTTCACAACCCTGAACGTGTCTCCGTCTCCCTTCAGGACTATCATAAGATCATCAAAACCCCCATGGACATGGGCTCTATCAAGAAGAGACTCGAAAACAACTTCTACCGCAGCGCCAGCGAGTGTATGCAGGACTTCAACACCATGTTTACCAATTGCTACATTTATAACAAGGTAAGCTTCTGTCAGAAAACATGTGAGCCGGAGGGACTATGGGAGGATTATTTCTATTATTCTGAAAGGTGTCCGAGTAGTTTTAATTTAGTAAACGTGTAGATGAACCCTGATATTTACAAAGCCTCGTCCTCTGCAGCCGACGGACGACATCGTGCTCATGGCTCAGTCCCTGGAGAAGGCCTTTCTGCAGAAAGTGGCTCAGATGCCCCAGGAGGAGCTGGAGCTGCCGCCCCCCCCTCCGCGAGTCAAACAAGCCAAGCTTGGCAGAAAGGGCCGAGGTAACGCTCGAGGCGGCATGTACAGCCTCATGCAGCCGGTCGTGTCGAGTCGGCACCCGTCCGACGTACGGTACGCGCCTGTAATCCTCCTCAATGCACATCTTTGCAGTCACCGGAGGCGTGACCACAGCGCACCAGGTCCCCGCCGTGTCCCAGTCGGCGTACTCGCCCCCCACGCCGGAGACGCCCGACTCCATTCTCTCGACGCCCCCCCAGTCCCACGTGACCAAGAGCCTCCCCCCCATCCTGACAGAACCAAGCATCCCTACCCTCACCGGGCTGCCCCCCACACAGCCCACCACCAAGGTAGGGTATTACACGTCAGTGTGGCCGGAGAGTGAGAGAATATTTAGATTAACTGTAGGAAAGGTCAAAGACTAAACCCCTCCATCCACAGAAAAAAGGTGTGAAGAGGAAAGCGGACACCACCACGCCAACGACGGTGGCCATGCCCATCATGAGCACCATGGGCGTCAGCGGCATCAGCCTGGGGATGGGCGGTGGCCACGACTCCCCGCTCACCCTCACGTCCCTCGGAGTGGACCACAGCTCCACGATGGGGATGAACCAAGGCCTCGGCCAGGGCATGGGCATGGGGATGGGCATGGGGATGGGGATGGGCATGGGTTGTGGACCAGTGATGATGGGCACCAAGTCAGCGGGGGGCAGGAGGGGCGTGAGTGGCCGAGCCATCAAACCTCCCAAGAAGGATTTACCGGACTCCCTGGTGGCGCCGCCGGTGCGCCGCAGCAAGCTGAACCCGCAGCTCCGCTACTGCAACGGGGTCCTGAAGGAGCTGCTGTCCAAGAAGCACGCGGCGTACGCCTGGCCCTTCTACAAGCCCGTCGACGCCTCGCTGCTCGGCCTGCACGACTACCATGACATCATCAAGCAGCCCATGGACCTCAACAGCATCAAGGTAGGGAGCCTCAGACACACACACACACACACTCACACTCACACTCACACACACACACACACACTCACACTCACACACACACACACACACACACACACACACACACACACACACACACTCTCACACTCACACACACGCGCAGTGTCTTCTCTGAAGGAGAATGAGGTTTCCGGGGCCTTTGCATTCAGTTGAGCTCACATCCTCCTCTTCCTACTCTCTTCAGCGTAAGATGGACGGCAGAGAGTATCGAGACGCCCAGCAGTTCTCTGCTGACGTCAGATTGATGTTCTCAAACTGCTACAAGTACAACCCCCCCGACCACGACGTGGTGGGCATGGCCAGAAAACTTCAGGTAATTTTCGGGCACTTATTCCATTTCTATTGATTCCATAATTCAAGTCTAAAGCGTCCCCCACGTGTTTTATCTGCCTCACTCACCCGTCCGTTTCCTCCGTTCAGGACGTCTTTGAGTTCTGCTTTGCCAAGATGCCGGACGAGGCTCCGGCGCCACCCAGCTCCTCGTCGTCCTCCTCCTCCTCTTCGTCGTCGTCTGAGAGTGAGCTCAGCAGCGAGAGCGAGGAGAGCGAGAGCAGCCCGAGCTCCGACTCTGAGGAGGAGCGGGCCAACCGGCTGGCCGAGCTGCAGGAGCAGGTCTGTGCCGCAGCGCTCCAGATCCTCGTGTCGTATGTATTTGGTTCATATCTGAGATGTCGTCTCACACGCCGGTCCTCCTCTCTCTCCCTTCAGCTGAAAGCGGTCCACGAGCAGCTCACGGCACTCTCCCAGGGCCCCATTGTCAAACCCAAGAAGAAGAAGGACAAGAAAGACAAGAAAAAGAAGAAGAAGGTAGAAAAGGAGAAGCACCGGAAGATCGAGGAGGAGGTGACCCCCATTCGACCGCCCAAGGCTCCCAAGATCGCCAAGACTCCAAAAGCCAAGAGCAACCGAGGGGCGGGGTCTGGGGCGCCGAGCAAGAAGGCGCCGAGCAAGAAAAACAACAAGAGCAAGTGAGTGCTGACACCTGCTGGACGGTGTTGGTATTGTCTGCTGTACTTGCTGAGGGGGCTTGTGAAGGATACCCACACAAGGACCTGGGTTTGAACAAAGAAAATCTGACAGATTAGTTCCTAAGATTTCTATACAGGGTTCCTACGCTCATGGAAAACCTGGAAAAGTCATGGAATTTTTAAATGGTCATTTCCAGGCCTGGAAAAGTCATGGAAAAAACTTAAATCATAAAAGTTTGGGACAAGTCATGGAAATGTGTTATAATCACGTTCATTTACGCCGAGTTTGAAATAATTATGTTTTTTTTAAAGAAAGACGCTCAAAATATAAGCCGGCGTACGCTCTCAATACGAACAATTTTCCCCAAAAAAATGATATTTATATTGAGATTTCAGTTTGGTCATGGAAATCCATCGGTCAACATGTGTAAGAACCTTGTATAGAGATAGTTTCTAATAATAAAACTAATTGGTCTTTATAATGTGACGTCTGTTTGCTGTTCCTGAAGCTCCGTCGGGGGTTCCAGCAGCTTCTAACCGTCTCCGTCTCCCCTCAGATCCAAAAAGGGCGGCATGACGTTCAGCATGCCTCCGCCGGTCCACGAGCCCATCGTGAGCCACTACGACTCGGACGAGGAGGAGGAGACGGCGCCCATGTCGTACGACGAGAAGCGCCAACTCAGCCTGGACATCAACAAGCTCCCCGGGGAGAAGCTGGGCCGCGTCGTCTACATCATCCAGTCGCGCGAGCCCTCGCTCCGAGACACCAACCCGGAGGAGATCGAGATCGACTTCGAGACCCTGAAGCCCTCGACGCTGCGGGAGCTGGAGAGATACGTGATGACGTGTCTGAGGAAGAAGCCCCGCAAGCCCTACGGTACGTTCATCTCGAACGCGTCGTCTTCGGGGTCCGTGGAGCTCTGGCGCCGCCCCTCATCTCATGGCCGTTTACGTTTGTGTCGCAGCAAGTAAAAACAACGTCGCTGGCAAATCCCGGGAGGAGCTGGCTCTGGAGAAGCAGCTGGAGCTGGAGAGGAGGCTGATGGACGTCAGCGGGCAGCTCAACTCGGGCAAGAAGCCTGCGAAGACCAAACGTGAGTCCTCCAGAGAAGTTAGTCACACGAAGGGCATCGAGGAGGCGTTCAGGGACCTAGTGGACGGTGACGGTTACGACGGCAGAGTTTATGCACATGGTTATTTTTCTCTCTGCTTCTGGTTCATGCACACAAAGACTCTTAAAAATAAACTTTTTGACCTTTTTACACGGTCAACAGTTTTCATGTTGAAGAATCCCTTTCTATCCGTACATACACAGGGTTCGTACGCTCATGGAAAACCTGGAAAAGTCGTGGAATTTTTAAATGGTCATTTCCAGGCCTGGAAAAGTCATGGAAAAAACTTAAATCATAAAAGTTTTGGACAAGTCATGGAAATGTGTTAAAATCACATGTTCATTTACGCCGAGTTTGAAATAATTATTGTTTTTTTTAGAGAAAGACGCTCAAAATATAAGCCGGCGTACGCTCTCAATACGCTACATGTTCTAAATTGTTCATGTTTATACCGAGATTTCAGTTTGGTCATGGACATGTGGTTTAATGTCCTGGAAATATCCTGGAGTAGTCATGGAAAAGTAATGAAATAGTCATGGAAAAGTCCTGGAAATCCATTGGTCAAAATGTGAAAGAGCTCTGCATGTCTCTGATGTTGTCTCTGATGTCGTGAGGCGCTGAGAGGAGACGGCGTGTTGTGAGGAGACGGCGTGTTGTGAGGAGACGGCGTGTTGTAAGCGGCCGTCGTGTCTTTTCGCCAGCAGAGAAACCGGCGACCGAGCAGAACACGCAGCCGTCGCGCCTCAGCGCCAGCAGCTCCTCCTCGGACTCCTCGTCGTCGTCCTCCTCCTCCTCCTCCTCGGACACGAGCGACTCTGACTCTGGCTGAGAGGCGGGCGGTGTCTCCGTGTGTCACGGGTCCCGTGAGGGGCCCCGGGTGTTTCACTTCCCAGCGAGCGCACTGAACTGCAGCAGAGCTACGACGGAGCCGCGGGAGGATCGGACGAGAGCGGCGCGAGGCGGAACCGCTCGTTCATCCAATCCTGTCCTGGACGCCGAAAGGTGGAGCAGGGGTGGACTGGAGGAGGCCAGAGTCCTGGCGGTGAACTGACAGCGAGGGCCGCTCTGCTCCATCTCCTGAGAAGACGGGAGGAGAGCGGCGCATGTGTGTGTGTGGGGGGGGGGATGGGTGCTAGAGCCAGAATCTGTCTTATTTCTGGAGATAATTTCCCTTCTTCCCGTGCCTCCCCGTCTTCACGCTGTATAGCTGCGGTGTACAGTTCTATAAATATCTATTTTTCTTTTATAAAGAAGCATTTTATGGAGTAATTTATTCCCTCATTCTGGGAACTGGTGCGGGCGGAGCTGTGTTTTAGGTTTTGTCTAGGTTCTTTATTTCTTTATTTTTCTTCTTCCTAGAGTGACAAAGAGGGCGAGAGGGGGGCGGCGTGAGTGAGAGTGAACGTATGAATGGGTCGCGTGCACGTTTGCATGTGCGATTGTGAAATCCTCATAGTTTTGACGCGGGCGTTGAAAATCGTTCTGCACGCAGAAGCACCTTGGTTCAGTAGAAAACCCGACGCATGCAATCCAGAGACACCGGCATCCACCCGACTCCTGCACCTGTTTCAGGCTGCAGAAACGTGACATCGCCAGACACACCTGTACCCGTGTGCCGGCGGCTGCATTTTTGTTCTCATCCGTTTTCAATTTCTCTGTAAACTTGTTGCTTTCTTTTCTTCTTGTGACCAATCTGCTAATAAATTGTGAGGACGCGTCTTGTCCACTCACCTGTGCCCAAATAACTTCTACGCTCTTCTGATTTATTCTGGTGTTTGGATTCGGTTTGCAAGAAAAGAGTAAGTGAAGCATTTTAGGTGGATTTTTTTTTGTTTTTAAATTGTATTTATTTATTTAATTTGAATTTAGCTTAAATTTAAAATTATTTTAATTTTAAAATGTTTTATCTTGGCGTTTTCATTTGTCCATGGTCCATCACCTCGGCGTCACTAAAAGAAAAACGTCTTTCTTACACTTGGCCGGTGAGCTCGATTCAGGTTGCGTGTTGCGTGACCTTGAGGTCACGCCGCCGTGAGGTTTACGTGTAACGCCTCGGGGACGCCGGCCGAGGAGCAGCGGGACGACGGCGTGTTCGACGTTGGGCCCAGCAGCCGGGGGGGAGCCCAGCTCTGCTACCAGTGCACGTTTGTGGGGCCGCTACTAAACCTCAGAGAGCCGGGCCGTTCTTTGAAGATCCTCTGGCTTGAGATTGGAATACTTGCTGTATGTATGAAAGTGATTTATTTAGAAGGAATTTAAAGATTTATTTATATAATACTGAAAGTAATCAAAAGCTTGAAGTCTCCAGTACACATTCACTGATTAGCTGTCAGAAGTACATATTTTATAGTCTCAATGTCAGAGCATGGGTTAGTTTTTCCTTTATTAAATATAGTCAAGCTTCCTTTTTCTTTTTTCCTTTTTTTGTGACTTTAGTTGTCAAATTAAAAACTTTTTACTTAAACTTTTCTGGTTTGTCAGCAATCAAAATGCCTCTGTACTTTCTTCTGGACATCTGTACATAAATAAACAAACATGTTCCTGTTTCCACTGACTATATTGTGCATTTATATATTAATATGTAATGTATATATATGAATAAGTAATGTGTGTATATATATAAAAATATAATTTATATATGTAATATAAATATAATATTAATATATATATATATATATTATATATAATATATATTATATATATATATATTGTATATGTATATGTATATATATATATATTATATATATTATATAATATAAAAATATAATAATATATAATATATATATTTTTTTTTTTTTTTATAATATATATATATATTATATTATATACATATATATTATATATTATATATATATATATATATATATATATATATATATATATATATATATATATATATATATATATATATATATATATATATAAATATAATAAAGTCCAGGCCAGACTGTATTGTTTTTTTTTTGTAGTAATTTGTAAAGTCTTTCTTTAAATGTTTCTGTGTCGGTCCTGCTGCTATAAGGAACGTTACAGGAGAGGATTCCATTTTACGACCATGAGGCTGACGACCATGAGCAGCACCTCCTCTCCTCCTCCTGCAATAATAACACACACACACACACACATTTTTTTTTTTTTTATTTAATTGTTACACTTGTCTCTTCACATATTTTGTGTGTGTATATACATATTTGCATATATTTTATTTTATTTTGTATTTTATATGTCACTTGTATAGTTTATGCACACTTGTTCTTCTTTCTTATATGTATATTTTATTATTGTGTTTTAGTTTAATGTTTATTGGTGCTACTTTGTCCGCAAATTTCCCCTTGGGGATTAATAAAGTATAATTCTATTATATTCTATTCTATCAGGAACAAACAATGCAAACATGAAATTGACAAAAAGACGTGACAAGAATAACTGAAACGCTTCACCGCGTGATCCAAACGACGCTGTTAAAAATAACTATAATAAAACAACATAAAACACATAAATACTAAATTATGATAAGCATCATAATAATGCAGATTTAGATCGCGTATATGTTCTATGGATACAAAAAACAATATAAAGCGTTTGGTTCTAGTTTAAGCTGAGTGCTCCCTCTAAGATAACAGGGACACGTATCGGTTATCCTGGTTTTATTTAGTTTTCAGGAGGCTATCTGTCACGGGAACCAGCTCTGGTCTTGGAATCTAAGGTGATTCTGGGTCACTGAAATCAATCATTCAAAACAATATCGAGCGTCACTTCCGGTTAGGTGTCTGTCACGCGCCTTTCCCTGCGGACCGGACCTGGGCGTATTGAGCACCTGCAGACGGACATTCACGGGAAACGCGTTCACGCCACCGGGAGCGAGCGGCGGGTTGAGCGAAGTTAAACAACGTGACGTGTCACAACATCCGGTTTTCAAAATAAGATATATACGCATATATGGAAATTAGATTCAATGAATTATATTCACATTAAGTATACAACGTGTGACGTTTAACTAGTGGATTAAATGTATTTATTGTTTGATTTAAGGGTGGTTCAAACTACATGTCGTGGTCTCAGTACCTGAAGTCTGTGCATTGATAACAAAGTTGAATCTGAATCTGATTAATCAATTGAATTATATCTCTGACGTCTGACTCCACCCATAGTGGAACAGAGAAATTCATACTTTACCAATAAGAGGTTGATCAAAGTTAAAGTCCTTCATTTATACAGGAAGCCGATCATTTCCTAATATTTGAGGAGTTGTACATGTTGACAATACACATAAGACATATCTGATTATAATCATAGAAACAATCAGACATTTCCTTGAACACACTAGAAGGAGGTCATATGTATAATACTTAATGTGAATATCATTTATTTAATCTAATTTTTATATAAGTATACGATTGGTTAACATCTTATTGTGAAAGCCGGATGTTGTCCACGTGGATCTTTCCACAACTCCACTAAATCCGTCGCTCGCTCCACATCCGGGTCGTTTCAATGTAGTCACCAGTCTGTGGGGGCCTCAGTGTATGGCAGGTGGCTCTTCATGATTTGCAGAGCCCGCCCTCGGTAAACTATCGGTGGAGTATCGATTACAGTTAAATGGTTCAATGTACTGCTGTGTAAAAAAAGTGATTTCATTTATTTCACACAAATATGTGGAGGACTCGACGCCTCATATTTCTGTGTTTGATTGATCTAAATATAAGCCGACACGTAAACACATGCAGGTGTATTTTCTTCTTCCCTTTGTAAGATGTTTATATTGTTATAACGTTTAGTTATGTTTGTTGTTTGTTTTGAGAACCCAAAATAGAGGTATCTACGTTTCAGAAGCCTCCTTACAAGCTGTAACAGTTGTAGAGTAAGAAAGTAATCGGGTGTTAACGACACACCTGTGCTGTGAAGGAAACATCTTTTATTTTGAAAGTGTATACCGGAAGCACTCGTATGCCTCATCTCTGTCTCGACGATGGAAGAATTGAGAGCTGGTGAGAGAGCAACGCTGCTTTACACTGCCACCTGGTGGTGGCATAGCGTTACTACAGCGACAGAGCAACACTGCTGTAAACTGCCACCTGGTGGTCGTATTGCGTTACTACAGCAACATCCAGTACACTGCCACCCGGTGGTCGCATTGCGTTACTACAGCGAGAGAAACGCTCCAGTACACTGCCACCTGGTGGTCGTATTGCGTTACTACAGCAACATCCAGTACACTGCCACCCGGTGGTGGTATTGCGTTACTACAGCAACATCCAGTACACTGCCACCCGGTGGCCGCATTGCGTTACAACAGCACGGATCGTGGCCGTCTTTCATGTGGAGCTCCTCCCTCATTCACAAGGGAACTACCCACAATTCATAGCAATGTGACACCGGGTTACCAGTTACCAAAAAACAAAGTTAACAAAGAGAATGACAAGTGGGTGTTCAGCCCGGTGGATTACATTTCCACAGAAACATTAAGGATTAAATATGGAACATTAAAACACATGAAATCAGAGGATGTGTATTTATTTCTTCATCAAATATTACATCTTGTCATTGAAGCTGAGTATATTTTGAGTTACCATATTTGTATTTACACCTTCTTACAGCTTATATATACATATATATATATATATGTATATATAAGTATGTTTTATATATGTTTTAAATATACATATATACATACATAAAACATATTTTAAAAATGATTTTGTATATATATATATACATAAATATATATACACATAATAAATAATTAAAAAATATATTTGTATATACACACACATATATATATATGTATATATAGATGGATAAACCGATATATATATACACATAATAAATATTTATTATAACATATTAACACATATAAATATTTAAAACATATTTTTATATAACCATTCACATATATATATATATATATATATATATATATATACACACACACACATACATGACCAAGTCTGCTTTCTCCCCGGAGTCCTTCTGACTTCACGTCTCATGGGGTCATCGGACCCTATGAGACGGCATAGATCCCATCTGCTGATGGACCATCGATGGTTGGGTCGTGAGTTCCTGTCACCAGCTGTGCCACTGCCCTGCTGGGACTCCGCCCACTCCTCCTCTCTGCCTCCATCTCCTGATGGATGGTGGAGGTCTCCAAACCCTCCATTGTGGAATATGACTAATATGAACTATTGATAAACTCTGTCAAATTCATTGAATGTATTTCAACTCTAAATAGGTCCTTCTGGTCACATGACATCTATTGTTCATCTGGTCTCATGACATCTATTGTTCATCTGGTCTCATGACATCTATTGTTCTGTCCATCCTGGAGAGGATCCTCCTCTGTTCTCTACTGAAGGTTTCTTCCCTTTTCCCCCCCTGAAGTGTTATTTGGGAGTTTTTCCTGGTCCGATGTGAGGTTTTGGGTCAGGGATGTCTATGTGTACAGATTGTAAAGCACTCCGAGACAAATTTGTAATTTGTGCAATTGGGCTATACAAATAAACTGAATTGAATTGAATTGAATATATATACACATAATAAATAAGTTTAAAATATATTGTTCTATACACATATACATATATATATATATATATATATATATATATATATATATATATATGTATACATACACACATATATATACACATAATAAATATGTTTTAAATATTATTTATATATATATATATATACATGTATATACCCATTTTAAATATGTTTTGTATATACATATATACACAAATATATATATATATATATATATATACATATAATAAATATGTTTTAAATATTTTTTAAATATATACATAAACATCTATATATATATATATATATATATATATATATATATATATATATATTTATATTTATAAAAGCTTCAGATCACTCGGTACCTCAGAGCTCCCGAACACCGTTCCTCATCCTCTGTTTCTCTTTGATCATCCCTCACCCAGGCGGACGTTGTGTCGTTGTGGCTGCAGGGGTCTCGAGGTCGTTAGTTTGACCCACAGCGAGTAAACAAACAACAGCGTGAGCACCCCAGGGGTCACCAGGGGTCAGGGGTCAAACCCGTCATGTGACTGTAACTCCACCAAAGGACACTCTGAACTACACTTCCAAAACATTCAGCGTGTTTATTATGACATCATCAGCCATTACCTATGTGTAGACCATGAGTGTGTTATTGTGTGTGCGTGCATGTCTTTGTCAGTTATGTTGCACACACATAGACTTCAATGGATGACATCGGGGCTGTTGTTGGTTTGTTGGTTTGTTTCGTGTCCAGCTGGAACAGGTGGGACCTATCACTGCGTCTACACACACCTGTGTACAGTTTTTATGCATCACGTGATACAAAAACATCTGTATGAGTCCAGAGGGGTAGTAACATCCAACGGCCCCTAGGTGTCCCTGCTCCACCGTATCGTAGTGATAACAATTACACTTTTGTTAAAATAAAAAATATAACATGCAGATAAAGGACTCATCTCTGTACTGGTCTTGTTAGACCTTAGTGCTGATAGAGGACTCATCTATGTACTGGTCTTGTTGGACTTTAGTGCTGATAGAGGACTCATCTCTGTACTGGTCTTGTTAGACCTTAGTGCTGATAGAGGACTCCTCTCTGTACTGGTCTTGTTAGACCTTAGTGCTGATAGATGACTCATCTCTGTACTGGTCTTGTTAGACCTTAGTGCTGATAGAGGACTCATCTCTGTACTGGTCTTGTTAGACCTTAGTGCTGATAGAGGACTCATCTCTGTACTGGTCTTGTTAGACCTTAGTGCTGCATTCGACACCATTGACCATTACATCCTATTACAGAGACTGGAGCAGTCGATCTTCATTCCAGGCACCGCCCTAAGTTGGTTTAGATCAGGGGTGCTCAATACGTCGATCGCGGCGACCTGCCAGTCGATCGCGGCGTAGTGTTGGCAGATCGCATCACAGAAAAATAAATGTGCCCGCCCCCGAGTAACTTCCTCTATAGCGCCAGATTACAGCAGAAGCGTGTCATTTCTGTCACTCCGTGTCGCGTTAACAGTCCTCCGCTCGCGTCTCGCGCCAAGAAGCTTCGCTGGCTTTGCGGCAGCATCGCCGGGCGGAGTAGAGAAAAAGTCACTAGCACCCCCCCCCCTCCCCCCCGTCGATCGTCTTGACTTGGTCACATTATAAGTAGCTTGCATGCTGAAAAAGTGTGACCACCCCTGGTTTAGATCCTATTTATCAGATCGATCTCAGTTTGTATTTGTAGACGATGAAACCTCGATGACCACCAACGTTAGTCATGGAGTTCCACAAGGTTCTGTGCTTGGGCCAACTCTATTTACCTTATACATGCTTCCTTTGGGCAATATTATCAGGAAACACTCTATAAACTTTCATTGTTATGCAGATGATACTCAACTATATCTATCGATAAAACCAGAGGAGACCAACCAACTCACTAAAATTCAAGCATGTCTTAAAGACATAAAAACATGGATAACCGGCAACTTCTTGATGTTAAACTCCGACAAAACCAAAGTAATTCTACTCGGCCCTGAGCACCTCAGAGATCAATTATCTGGTGATGTGATTTCTGTAGACGGCATTACCCAACATCCAACACCACTGTAAAGAATCTCGGCGTTATCTTTGAGATCACATGACTCCTGTATTAGATGCTCTGCACTGGGTCCCCTTAAAATCAAGAATCACATGGTCCATGACGACTACTAATTATTTATACATATTCATTGAATGTGTAGTAACTCTGGTCACATGACATCTATTGTTCATCTGTCACATGACATCTATTGTTCATCTGGTCACATGACATCTATTGTTCATCTGGTCACATGACATCTATTGTTCATCTGTCACATGACATCTATTGTTCATCTGGTCACATGACATCTATTGTTCATCTGGTAACATGACATCTATTGTTCAACTGGTCACATGACATCTATTGTTCATCTGTCACATGACATCTATTGTTCATCTGGTCACATGACATCTATTGTTCATCTGGTCACATGACATCTATTGCTCAACTGGTCACATGACATCTATTGTTCATCTGTCACATGACATCTATTGTTCATCTGGTCACATGACATCTATTGTTCATCTGTCACATGACATCTATTGTTCATCTGGTCACACAACATCTATTGTTCATCTGGTCACATGACATCTATTGTTCATCTGGTCACATGACCTCTATTGTTCATCTGGTCACATGACATTGATTGTTCTCTCCATCCTGGAGAGGGATCCTCCTCTGTTCTCTCCTGAAGGGTTCTTCATGTTTCCCCCCTGAAAGGGTTGTTTCTATTTCTTTGGGAGTTGTTCCTGGTCCAATATGAGGTCAAAGGTCAAAGGTCAGGGATGTCTATGTGTACAGACTATAAAGCACACTGCATTTGTAATTTGTGATTCTGGGCTATACCAAATAAACTGAATTGCTATCATGCTAGCAGCTAACGCGGCCTCACTGTAGGAACAACAACCAGACACAATATGACATTAGAATTTGAGATGAATGAATAAATAATTATTATAATATCTTCCGACTAGAAGCCAGATTCCCAAAAGAACCCAATAAATAAACATCCCTCCCACATTAAAGTATGTTTGCCTCTCAATGAGGAGTTACTGACAGCGTTGGGAAGAAAAACAAGAGTCAAGCAGCTCTTTTTAAAAGATTATATATTACAGAGACAATTATAAAAAAAGAAGAAATTACTTACACACATTATAAAATAATACTTTTTTTTCTCTCTTTCCAGGCCCATGTTTGTGTTTGTGACACATATTTGAAGTCACTCACTCTGGAGAATCTCACCGTCAGATTTGTGATATTTGTATTTGTTTGTAGAGGTTTAGTCACGCTGCCCCCGTTTCCATGCTATTGTAATCATAACAATTAAAAAAGACAAACAATAAAAAACAGGACTCTAGTCTGACCTCAGCCCACAGCCACTGTGTACTAACAATAATGTTCATCCCTTTAACCCCGCGGTGGCCGTCTCCTCCCTCCCTACGGTCTCGGATATAAATTCCGTTAACCCGAAACCTCGAAGGTCAAACAGTACGGCGACAACAAGGAAACTGGAGAGTCACCAGAACTGGAGAGTCACCATTTAATCATGACAGAGGAAGCAACATTGAACAGCACAGTACAGGTGTTGGAACACTACGAGGGGAAGTTACAATAAGAAATGGCCACAGATTCTTTGGGTCTACAGAAGGAGTCTGGACAGAAGTCCCCGAGTCACTCGCTCCGCTTGACCTCCGAGTGTCAGCGACAGGAAATAAATACAAATGGAACATACCACATTTGACTGGAATATTTGGCGGTCCGTGTATTATTCAATCTCAAAGCACCCTGTTTGTTTTAAATAAATACAATAGAATATCACTATTTCTGTACAAATGGAATGTAATGCACATTTTCCCCAGTAAAAAGCTTCATGAAATTGTAAAAGAGACTAAATGAAGTCAAAGTGTTGTGCTTTGGTATAATTAGCACCTGGCCACACAGTTTCTTTCATAAAGCATGCCTTTTATTCACTGCTGTATGGAACAGGGGGGGGGGCACTTTGAATCTCAAATACAGATTTAAACCCTGAGGCAAGAATCTGAAAATGTATTCTGGATGGAAATCAACAATCAAAGGTAGCCAGAAGGGGACTCGAGCAGATCCTGGACTGGTGCGTGGAGGCGCCCCCTGGTGGCCGGAAGAAGAAGCGCCTTTTAAAAAGAGAAAAGCCTTTTTTTGAATTCACTGATCCGGGATCTGCCGTCCCACCGGGCTGCAGGGTTTGTTCAGCGGTGACAAGCGAACAAGCCCTCGGGCTGAGGAGAGATCATCTAGTGTAGAGAGAGAAGGAAACGAGAAGGAAACGGGAACAACACGACTGACCAGTCGGTTCCTACAGAACTCGCTGACTGGGTTCTACTCGTCTGGTTGGATGTCAGGACTTCAAAGTGCAGAGCAGGTCGAAAGTCCAGAACAGCCTTTCATCTGAAGGACGACGGCGGCCCGAAGCCACCGGCTAACGAAACTGTCGGCCATTAGAGGGTGACTGGCCAATGAGAGGGTGACTGTCGGCCATGTTGCCCGCAGTGTGAACAAGAAACGGAAAGAGTGTCCAAGCGTGATCGATGTTTGAGAAGAGGTGGGAGGAGGTAGAGCAGGCGAGATGAGTGGAAGATACAAGAGAGACGGTGGGGAGGAGAGACGAGTGAGAGGGGGGGTGGGGTATCAGAGACGGGGGGGGGGGGGGGGGCGTGGCCTCTTTTCCAGGCCGGCCCCTTTCGCTGCTGGTCAAGAAAACACGTTTTATTCCAGAGAACTCTCTCCTGGGTTTCTTTCTTTCTCCTCGCCGCAAGTTCCTTTTTGTCCTCTCTCTCCTCTTTGCTTTTCTTTTTTTTCTTTGGTGACGTCCGTTAGTTGTTGGGAGGATGTCTCTTCCCCCAGGCACGTGCTTCAGAGTGAGTGTTTGTCTCACAAAAAGCATCTGCGTGTGTAAATGTGTGTGTGTGAGTGTGTGTGTGTCCTCGGGTTTGTGTGTGTGTGTGTTTCATATCATTTACAAGTTCATTTACAAATTACTGGGTGTGTATGTTTCTTACATATATATCGGTGTGTCTCTAAGTGCATGTGTGTGTGGGTGAGTATTTGCACGTGTTGTTTCTTTGCATGATGCGTGGATGTATGAGTGTGTGTGTGTGTGTGTGTGTGTGTGTGTTTAGCCTTGGAAACAGACAGGTCCCACTTCAAAGCCAAACTGCTGGTTGCTCTCCCCAAAGTCTGACACCTTGATATCCAGAAGAGGGAGATGCTCCACCTGAGGTGTGTTGACCTCCAGGACTGTCCTGTCGAAGCCCTTACGATACTGCAGAGAGAGAGAGAGAGAGAGAGAGAGAGAGAGAGAGGAGAGAGAGTCGTGTCAGCCAGCTTCATGCCAGCTTTAAACTCTGCAGCTCAACATGTAAATTAAAACCACCCTGGAAAGAGAGCTAGAGTCATGGACTGAGCATCAGGCCTCCTTAATTATCATTCGCCTTTCCCATTCCAAAAAAGCAGATCTTCTTGCGTTCTATTTGACGATGATTCTCCAGTCTTGAGCTAAATACTTTTACATCCTGTACATGCCAACGACACCCGCAGAGCTCTGGAAGCTCTCAGTGGGCCTTTTAAAGTCTCACTGGTGTGGTTCTCCTGTGCTTTGCAGTGGTATTTGGTCATGTCCTGTAGTATGTGTAATTTAACATCTGTACTTTGTACCATGTGACGTCAGAGTGTGAGCAGAGAACATATTCAGTGAATATCTAGAGCAGGTTGACTGGTTGTGGAGGAAGGCGAGGAACCCTCTAGTGGTGGGGAATAGCATTGTGGGGTTGGCTTCACTGGCTGGATGTCGGATGGTCATGTAAACAGACATCAGGTTTATCATTCTCATGATCTCAAACTCACAGAGCAGCCGTCGACCAGGGCCTTGATGTAGGGGTTGGTCTCGTAGCTCAGCTTCTCGTCGTTGGCCCCCTGGAGGTGCAGCGCCCGGTCGTAGTTGTTCTTGGCGCTGCGGTCGGCCCAGGCCACGGAGCGGTGGCAGTGGTAGGTGAGGTTCTGGCGGGCCTGGATGCTGAGGAGACGCAGGAAGCCCAGCTGGACCACGCCCACGGGCTCACCGGTAGAGTCCACGTAGGAGAACTGGGAGGAGGAGGTAACACAATGAGAATGGAGGAAGGACCAGGAGGTAATAGAGGAGGACAACATGGAGGGGAAAGGCATGATGAACAAGGGTCGGAAAGAAGAAATAGATGAACACTAAAGAAAGGGTCATTAAGTAAAGTAAAGAGTTTTACTAACCTTGCTGCCAGTGGTGAACTGGCTGTACCAGGATCCTGGAGTCTCGCCCTCCCAGGAACTCATCTTCACCTGCCACAAGAATGATCCACGACACATTAGTTCCATGTTCACGTCTGGACGAATAGATAAACACAGCATGTGTGGTCAAACACCAACCGTGTTGATGTTCTTGCTGGGATACAGGCAGGTCTCTGCTCCGCTGGTGAAATTACAGAAGACCTTGAAGGAGTCTCTGGAGCAGCCCTGGTTGGGGTCAATCCAGTATTCTCCTGCAGAGGGCGACAGAGAGGTGAAACACAGTGGGAAACCCGATGATTGGCGGGAGCGTAACTCGGAGCAGGTGGCCTCCACATGTTTAGGTCGACGGCCTTACCGTCTTTGAGGTCAGGCTTGCTGAGGTGCAGGTCTTGGCAGGTGCGTGCAGGGCTGTCCTGGGTGCCAAGAGGGAAACGCATGGTCTCGATCTCCTGTCGCAGTGAGTTGAGCGAGCCGAAGATCTCCTCCATGCCTTCGGTGCCTATCAGGAACTCGGTGCCGGTGCCGTCGGACGCAGGCATTTCGGTGTCGGGGAGCATCTGGCTGGCGTCGATGGAGCGCTTGGACTTGGGACTCCTCTGGATGGGCAGTGGCTGAATGACCTCGCCTGGTGGGCCCTGGGGAGCAAGAGTTACGTTTGAATCAAGGAGCTGATCAATCAACAGTCAGGTGCAAGACATAAGCGGGACTTCACAAAACAGTGGAGGACTTACAGGAGGTCCAGCAGGTCCTTGTACACCCTTTTCTCCCTTTGGACCAGATCCACCCTGAACACGACACAAAGAGGAAGACACATTACTGCATCGGATCCGAGCTGATGCCTTTCATTCATTCATTAAGGTACAAACACTCTCAAAGTAGACTCACAGAAGAGCCCTTCGCTCCCTTGACACCTTGAGGACCCTGAAACAGAGACGAGGCTTTAGTTTAGGGATGGGGACCATCATCAAGGTACCGACTAACATCTCTGGAGTCAGGAGGAATATGAAAGCGAGCTGGCAACGGCGGGATAAAACGGCACTCACAGGCAGACCAGGAGGACCAGCAGGGCCGAGGGGTCCGGTGCCTCCAGACATTCCCTGTAATGCAACACAAGACATGTCATCCATGAGAATAGATGTTCAGATGAATGGGAGTCATGGCGATGAGTAGACAGGGTCAGACTTACAGACTCTCCTTTAGATCCAAAGGATCCTTGAGGCCCGGGGAAACCTCTGTCTCCCTTCTCTCCCTGCTCTCCTGGGGGTCCAATGAGACCGATGAGACCCGGATGGCCCTTCTCTCCCTTACCACCGGGGTCTCCACGCAGACCGGGCAAACCAGGAGGTCCCTGCAGGAGGAGAAGAAGAGGAAGAAGAGGAAGAAGAGGAAGACAGCGAGGAGGCGATGGTGGAGATTAAAAACCGGGATGAACAGGAAATGATGATGGAGAGAGAGAGAGAGAGAGAGAGAGATGAGCTGATAGCAGGATTTACAGACTGCAGTATGTATACACGTCATTGTCATCTTACGAGGGGTCCAGAAGGTCCTTTCTGTCCAGCAAGTCCTGGAGATCCTTGTTCACCCTGAAACCGGCCAGGGACACAGTATGAATATATAACGAGTTCCTCATGAAGCATTACAAATTATCAAATGAACAAATACGATCAACATCTTGACTGACCACTGATCCCGGGAGTCCTCTGAGGCCTTCTGTTCCTGGTTTTCCTGGTTGACCCTGGAGGCCGACGGGGCCGGTCTTTCCTGGGGGGCCGACAGCACCCGAGTCTCCCTGTGAATGATGATGAGTTAGTCTTTTATCCTGAGATCGTTCCTGGAAGGTGTCATCCCCAGGAAGTCTATGTCAGTGTATTCATAGCACTTTGGGACGGTTGGCCACGCCTTCGGCCTTTGTTCTACAAAGCTTGGGGCTCACCTTGGTTCCCTTTCCTCCTTGACGTCCCTCAGGTCCTCTTGTTCCAGCAGGGCCCTGGAAAATTAAACATATAATATAGCTAAATCAGACGGCTGTATCATACCAAGTTCTACTAACATAGACAACTTGTATAGTGTTAAGATAGAGCTGGGCAACCCGGACAAGAAGCCGATAAACACAAAGGAACACACAAGATGGCTCAGTGAAAGGTATAGAAGGAGGAACAAGGACACTAAGAAAAATATAAGGAGAACAATAAGGACTGAAACCAGCTGGGGTCTGCTTCTGGCGTCTGTAGAAAGTTTCTCTCGGTAATAGTCATTTCAATCTTTCCATTTTTAATCGATCTCTTAGTTGTTGTATTGTTACAGGCCAAGGGTTTGGTGAGGCACTCATCTGTCCATTAAGACAGGAGCCCTCCTGAAACTGAAGAGTAGGATCGCTTTTGAGAAGTTTGGGTACAGTTCTTCCACAAAGAGGGTAGACTGCATATGAGAAGTGGTAGTAGTCCCCATGATGTCCCCCATTGGTTGGTTGGTGGCCACTGCCATCTTGGTTTCTTTTTGCAACCAGAAATAAAACCGAGAGGAGAATGCCTGGTTTAACTTATTGCGTACAGATCTAGAGGCGGACCGGGCTTCCCGTAAGCATTCTGAAGCATGTTGTGGTTCTAGTCCATTGTGCATACCAATGAGGATGGTGACCTTACCCTCTTTCCTAGGGGGCCGGGGGGTCCGTTCTCACCAGAAGGTCCGGGGGCGCCCTGCACCAGGAGCCAGAGGGAGTGGGTTGAGAACACTGAGGCATTTTTACATCACTCACATTTCTGCATTGTTGACTTACAGATTCTCCTTGTTCACCATCTTCTCCTCTCTCTCCCTTGGCGCCATCGAGACCCTGAAAGCAGACGCAGTGCAGCCTTTAAAAAAGACCGGTAAAGACAACACAATATGCCAACATCTTGCCCAATCCTACACAGTGTATTTTTCAATAAAGTGTACTCACTCTGGGTCCGACCTCGCCAGTGGGACCAGGATCACCAGGGAAACCAACTGGACCCTGAAGTTAGAGACAAAAACAAAACTTGTCTGAATAAATGCCAATAAGATCAGGAGTCGGAAGAATTTAGAGATTCATCGACGAGTTCCTTCTGCAGTCTTTGTGTGTGTGTTTGTGTGCATGTCATTGTGGGCGCCATACAGGGTTTCCTTTGGGTCCGTCGTCTCCAGGTCCTCCTCGTCCTCCAGCAGGTCCAGCAGTTCCAGGTTGTCCGGATTCTCCCTTCTCTCCGCGCTCTCCACGAGGACCCTGCCGACAGGAGCACAGGACGTGAACTCAGGGACATCATGAACCAGCCGGCAGAGGGTTGGTCTACCAGCCGGTAGAGGGTTGGTCTACCAGCCGGTAGAGGGTTGCTCATGGTCGCTCACTCAGCCACTCACCTTCTTTCCCGCCTCCCCTACGATTCCAGGTGGTCCGCCCTCCCCAGGTTCTCCCTGTGGAGCAAACAGGATTCATTCTAGTTTCAGAAAGTCTGTTATTCTTGCAGACACCATCAAACTCAAACACCATCAAAGTGCAACGACTTTAGCAGAAATAAATGTATTCATCACCTTCTCTCCAATAAGTCCAGGATTACCCAAACCACCGGGAGGACCTTGAGGACCCTAAAAAACAACAACACAAAAACAAGTGAGGCAAAACAATCAGATATGTCACATCAAATTGGTTATTGTCCTAATAAAAAGAACTACTAATAATGCTAGATCACAACTTCAAGTAACTTTATGGAATCATTTAGCAGAACATGTTTAACAACCCGATCATGTCAGAGTGGTGCTTTGTGGTACTTTAACATTCCACTGAGTACAAATAGGATTTGTGGTCACTTACGTCAGCACCACTGGATCCAGCGGGGCCACGGGGTCCTGGGGGACCTGGAGGACCCTGGAAACACAAAGATGCTCTCGCTTTAGTCACCGAATCACCGAGTCACTATCACTGATGTCATGTGTATTTGAGACTCACCAGAGGTCCAACATCTCCTGTCTCGCCCTTCTCACCTGGTGGTCCTGGCAACCCCTGCAGAGCAACGGACAATGTTTAGTTAAGCGGAACAACTTGGCACAAGACGGGAGCTCAAATCTCTGAATATTCAGAACAAAGTCTGAAATACATCTTTCTTGTACCTGCAGTCCGATGGGTCCCGGGGCTCCTGGGAATCCTCTGGTTCCTTCGTCACCTTTAGCTCCAAATGGCCCCTGCTGGCCCCTCGGTCCGAGTTCTCCATCAGCACCCTGAACCACAGGAGAAGCCGAGCGGAAATGAAGACATGAGAGATAAATCGATAACAACTAATGATCCTGTGATATCGAGATAGCTAAACCCTTTATCTGATTAGCAGCTCCTGTACCATATGACATGCAGCTTTCTTTCTTGTGTGTTTTATATCCTGGTTTAGAATAAAGAACAGAGTTTCTAGCGTGAGAAGTGGCACTATATCTGAACCAACAAAGAATAGAACTAGAAGGTACCGATTGCAACCAACTACAAGTCCGTACAATCAGGAATAAGTGCAAGTTCTTACAATCAGTCTTCAAAGGGTTTGTACTTACAGCAGGTCCAGGCTGACCGACCGGCCCCATGGGCCCGGGTGGACCCGGAGGACCCTACCGACAAACAAGAAGCAGGCGAACAAACGATGAGCACAACATTGAGATGGCGATACGCAGATACACAGCGGTGTCTCATTTCCACTCATGACATCCGGAGAAAGGTCTTCACTCACATGCTCTCCTTTTCCTCCCTTGCCGCCCTTCTGCCCGTGCTCTCCGACCTCGCCCTGCAAGAAACATCACGTTACAGCCCAGACGTCGACAAAGTCCTGACGTGAAGGATCGCCATCCCCCATCCATCCCCCTCCTGATGTCCAGGGTAAAGCTTCAAAGGACATGTTGGGGTGATGAAGAGTTACTGGCCTTGTCTCCGTCCTCTCCGGGTACTCCAGGTGATCCGGCAGGGCCAGGTAGACCCACGGGACCCTGAACTCCATCCCGACCGGCCGGGCCGATAGGACCTTTCTCCCCCTTCATGGTGAGAACAAGAACAACGAGGAGAATCGATAGTTGTTCGACACAACGGGTCAAATGCACTACAGCACATCGGATAGATGTTTCCAAGAATACTCACAAGAACTCCCTTCTCTCCAGATGATCCAGGAGGACCCTGAGGCCCTGGTCTTCCAGGAGGTCCAACAGGTCCAGCAGTACCAGCCAGCCCCCTCTCACCAGAAGACCCCTAGAGAGGAACAGCATCACAAAGACACAAAGCAGGGATTCATTGACTCATGGCTTCATTAAGGAATGATACGGTTATTACAAAGTAAAACTATTTTGATAAGGCTGGCTAGATATTAATGTTTGATACGTACAGCGGGTCCAGGAGGTCCAGCAGGTCCTTCACTTCCCTTCAGTCCTCCGCCTCCCTGCAAGAAGAGATAAGAAAGGATGAATCAGTGACCTTTGACCTCTACCAAACACTTTTCTCCAGAGGTCAATCAAGATAAGAAAGAATATGTCTTGTCTAAATGTCTTGGTCCTACTCACAGGGGTTCCAGGAAGGCCTCTCTCCCCAGGGAAGCCTCTCAGTCCTGGGGGCCCGTCTTTGCCGGGGCCTCCGGAGGGTCCAGGGTCTCCCTTGGTGCCCTCCTTCCCTGAGGGACCAGAAAGTCCCTGCTCTCCAGGTGGACCTGAGGGTCCGGGGTGGCCACGCTCGCCCATGGGGCCGGTCTCTCCTGATGGACCCTGAGAGGATGAGGATGGAGGGGGCACAGAGGGGAAGAGGATGTTGGGAGAAGAGACAAGAGGACCAGTTGAAACTGATGAGGTCTAACGTATCCGTGGAGATTCAAGCCTGCTCCTTGATTGGACAAACTCACCTGAGGTCCGACGACTCCAGGAGGTCCAGGTGGACCCATTTTACCTTGGAAACCCTGGAGGAGAGCAAGTCAGTGAGCCAACAGATCCACTACATATAGATATCTACAGGAGGTTTGATGGTACAGCGCATTCCTAGAACTGCAGCGCATTCCTAGAACTGCAGCGCATGTCTCTCTGGTTTGAAGTCAACAGGACATTTTATCAGACATATAAATCCCACGTATCCTCCTAAAGTATGAGAAGTTATCTGAACATATCTGAAGTGGTGTGACTGCATCTATGAAAAAAAACTTATTTACACCAAATCCTCATTGGGTATATTTTAGAGTCGGTGACTGGAATCAGAGAAGAAGTCTTAAGCTCATCGGTTCAAACCGGTCGGCCATCTTTAAGAGGAAACTCGGCACCAGTTACTCGCATTGAGATAATGAAGTTTTCCCGAAACTTTGAGCATTACCCAATTTTCACTTTGAGAGAATGTAGGAGAAATTTTCAGACACAAATAGAAGAAAGGAATAAACGACTTACAACTTCTCCTCTCTGGCCAGGGTGTCCGGGCAGCCCGTCCTTTCCTGGTGGTCCCTGTAAGGATCAATCAACCGTCATAAATCAATAAAATCTCCACCTTGAGAGAGCTTCCCCTCATTTTACCCACAAGCCACCCTGACTTCTATACAGTAGATGCAATCTGGTATTCATATAACTGGGATGGAATAATTTTCCATACCGGAGGTCCCTTTGGTCCGGGGAAACCATTAGCTCCCTGAGGTCCGGGCAATCCCTGGTGAGGCAACAACAACATATGATGTCATCACAACATATTACATATAACATTCAGTGTCTCACACAACACATTTGAACGGGACATGCTTTTTCCCTGTGATGTAAATGGAGCGCTCACCCTCTCCCCAAGAGGACCATGAGGGCCGTCACTTCCTGAAGTTCCCTGACAGGCGACAAGACAACAGCACGGTGAACAACACACAATGGTTTACGGGCCGCACGTTATTGTAGACATCCACGTGGACACGGTGTCTCGGGGTGAATTCACCGCGAGGACAAACCTTTGCGCCGGATTTCCCCGTCGAGCCCCTCGGTCCTCTCTGGCCTCGGGGACCCTGATGGTGCCAACAGGAAGCAGAATTAGTGGAAAGTAAAGCAGCATGGTTTCAAATGTTTCTCTCTTCTGCTTTGGCTCAACTTTGTGCGTGTTACCTATGTTTTATTCAAAATAATGACTTCAAATCTCTGGATTATTCGTTCGCTGTTCATTTCGTATTCATTCATTCGGACAATTTGCGCATTTCTTTTGCACACTTTTGCAAAAGAGTGAGTGTAATTGTCTGATTGGCCCAAAAAGGCGTCATCAAAAACTCTGTGGGACATTTCGTGACACATCGCTCGATTCTATATGACGTAGAAAAATAAACGTTTGTATATGTCAAACACTTTCGTCTGTGTACTACAGCATTGTACAGTTTTTAATTCTGATGTGAATCTTGAAGCTCAGTGTGATGGACAGTCACAGTTACACACCACTAACTATGCAGTAATGCACAGGTGTACACACACCCTGCAGTGATATACAGGTGTACACACACCCGGCAGTGATGTACAGGTGTACACACACCCTGCAGTGACGTACAGGTGTACACACACACTGCAGTGACATACAGGTGTACACACACCCTGCAGTGACATACAGGTGTACACACACCCTGCAGTGATATACAGGTGTACACACACCCTGCAGTGATGTACAGGTGTACACACACCCTGCAGTGACGTACAGGTGTACACACACCCTGCAGTGACATACAGGTGTACACATACCCTATAGTGATGCACAGGTGTACACACACCCTGAAAGAACAAATAAATAAACATGAAATAGTACCGTTGGTCCTCTTTGTCCTCTTGGTCCTGATTTGCCACCAAGACCCTGAATAAAAAGACACAAAAATAAACTGTGCATTCCTGACTATAACTTGATGTACCAGTCCAAGGTATCTGGAAGGAGATAAGGAATCATCTGCCTTGAACACTTGATAACTAAAATCTTTAAAAAGATTGACTAGAGGAGAAAATCTTCCTCAGGACCGTCGACGTACCCTCGTTCCCTTCTCGCCGTTGGTGCCGGGGAATCCGGGGAATCCAAGAGATCCCTAAAAAACAACAAATCAACATCTCAGCATCAGCACCAGGATGAATACATGAGCCTGTGTGTTCTCGGTGTGAGTTCCTCCTACCTTCGGTCCTTGTCTCCCTGGATATCCAGGAAGTCCAGGAACACCAAGTTTACCCTGAAATCACACGATTAGCACATTAATCCTAAATTAACATCTGTAATTGTTTAAATATTACCAACCTGCTACACAACATTAAACAATATGCTCAGAAATGTTTGTCAGAATATGAAGAATAAACGAGAATATGGTGAGAACAGGTGTGCTGCAGTGATATTAACAAATTAAAATATAATAAAGGCAAAAAATCAAACACTGAGGCAGATATTAAATGCAAAATATAGAAAACACTGTAAATTTAAAGTGAAAAGCTCACGTACAAGCACAACATGGCGATATTTCTGCCTAATATCTAAAAATGAGGTTGTACCTTATTTTTTAAGAACATTGGGTTATCTGAGGGGACATATCAGCATTAGCAAAACAAAAAAAACTATTTGTTAATAATAACCCGTGACCTATCCCACTAGGCTAAGTGACCTTGTGTCGTACCTTCTCTCCAACCAGTCCGAGTGGTCCGAGCTCACCGGGGGGTCCGAAGCGACCCTTTGGCCCCTCGGGGCCGTCCTCTCCTCTGGGCCCGGACACTCCAAGCTCGCCCTGTCAAAAGAAACCATATCAAGAGGCATTAATAAATCAATCAGCCCTTCACCCATCAACCGTTCTATCGGTCACTCCATCAATCCATCTTACCCTCTCTCCCTTGACACCAAAGTCTCCCTTAATTCCAGGGAAACCATCTTCTCCCTAGAAAGAAAAACATGCAACATTATATATGAACCTTGTTTTCTTTCTACAAAGTTGTGAACATTGTCTTTTACATATTGCTCAAAATAGACACTAATAAATAGTGATGTAAGTTATGACACTGTGGTGGATCACTTACCTTCTCCCCCTTGTGGCCCTTCAGTCCACGGATGCCTTGACCTCCCTGCAGTTAAAGCGTCAGATTATCAATACAATCACATGCTCAGGAATATTTAATCCATGTGCCGGTTCAGTTTATTTGTACAGAGCAGGAAGTGACGTATACTGTACTGACCTTGATGCCTCGGGGGCCGGGATAGCCGATAGAACCCTGAGGGCCGTTGGGACCCTGGAGGAGTCAAAGGTAGAGGAGTTAACACCATAAATACCTTAAAGTAAGAACTTTCAATCAGACGCTTTAGTGTGTTGGATGGAAGGGAAGGAGGCGAGTGATTGACACCCACCAGGTTTCCTTTGGTGCCAGAAGGCCCCTCCTTCCCTGGGTGGCCCTGAGAAGATAGGACAGAGAGCTCAGGTTGGTTTAGCTCAATTCAACTTTTAATGACATGAACCAAGAAGGAAAGGAAGCGGCCAACGTACTGGAGGGCCGTCGGCTCCGGGCATTCCTGGTAGACCTGGTTTCCCTGTGGGACCCTGGAGAAGAAGACATGTGGTCATGAATGAGAGTCCAGAACCTGCTGCACCTGAACCAGCTTGGTAAATTAAACATGAAGAACACAGAGAAGAAGTAACTTTCTGTCATACAGAGAGACATGTGTTATTATAATGTAATTAATGTAATAGCAGATTTACTTGCATTCAATTGATGAATTAAAAAAATTAAATTATATATATATATATATATATATATATATATTGATTATATATTTGTAGAGATTGTAAAGCACACTGAGGCAAATTCGTAATTTGTGATATTGGGCTATATCATTTTTATTTTATTAAATTTAATATATTTTCTGTGTTAAACAAATAAATACATATTATATTATTATATATATAAATATATATACATCACTTTATATTATATGTATATATTATATCATATTATTATAATATATGTGTATATATTCATTTATATATCATATTATATATATGTATAAATATATTTACATATATATAATATTATATATATATATATATATATATACATAAATATATTTGACTAATATTATTATAATTATGCTATCAGTCAAATTAATATATAAATGTATAATAAGTCAAATTAATCACGCATACAAAAAATATATATTTATTTATATATATATATATGCGTTTTATTTTCTTACTTTCTCTCCCGGGGGTCCGAGGGCTCCTTGAGGTCCTGCCATTCCCTGCAGAATGAATGAATGAACACATGAATGCATGAATGCACGTCTCTGACTCTCGTTAGCTGGAGAGCCTTCTGCCTCCTACACATCGCTGAGGGACAGAAGATGAAGTCTGCAGTCTGATGTCTGAGGGCCGCTCACCTGAGTTCCTGAGGTTCCCTGCTGACCGGGAGGTCCTGGCTCTCCTTGGGGACCCTGAGACACACAAAGAAGAGGACAGGTGATGAAGAGCAGGACGGATGATGAAGATACAAGTTACGTGACACCGTGAATATCTGCTGATTCTGGAAGTACGAGGTCACACGACAACATGGCGGGTAAGAGAGGAACACTCACCAGGTTTCCCTTGGGACCGTGGGGACCGTCATTCCCTCGTACGCCCTGAGGAGGAGGAGGAGGAAGAGGAGGAGGAGGAAGAGAAGAAGAAGAAGAAGAAGAAGAAGAAGAAGAAGAAGAAGAAGAAGAAGAAGAAGAAGAAGAAGAAGAAGAAGAAGAAGAAGAAGAAGAGAGAACAACATCAAAGGAATGGTAGTGTCGGCTGGTAATGAAACACACTGACGTTAGCTAGAAGCTACATTAGCTGCTAATCACTAGCATGACACCTGGATATTAGACCAAAGTGTCGGAGGTTAAAGTTGCATTGTGGGGGATGAATGTGGGCACCAGGGTTCAACAAAGAGGAAGAGTATGTGGTGCGGTAGCATTCCACCTTTCAAAATAAAACTCAGACTTGTTGTCGTCTGCGGAGGACTCGTTTAGAGGGCGGACCTCAACCAGCGCACACAAACAACTCCAGGACAAATAAATATAGACGCGTGTCGAACGGACACGTGGGACTTGGCTGGTTCACGGGGCTCTGGTTCCTGAGGGAGGGGGGGGGGGTGCTGCAATACGCTTTTAGATCCCTGGACATCCGTCTGAGCGGCTCACAGGCTGCTGACTCAGAGGGGAGAACAATAGTTTGTACTCACAGGAGGTCCAGAGATGCCAGGAGGACCTTTGGGTCCCAGCAAGCCACGAGGACCCTACAATCACACACAAACAAACACACACACACACACACACACACACACACACAGGCCCAGATCAGTCCGTACTCATAGTTCTAAATTATTTTTAATGGGTTCTATAATAAATCACATCCATCATGTGAGGTCAAAGGTCAACAGCAGCTACATGGCTAACACTAGCATCACGCAGCAGCACACTGGCTTTGATCTTACACTCATTGTGACGGTTTGTTGATATATTAATAGCGGCTAATTAAAGAAGCGTGTTTATAAATCTATAAGGGTGCTTCTTTCTTACGAATTTAAATATAATCAATTTCTTACAGCTACAAATGAATGGATTATGGTTAAAATAACACAACATAAATCTACACATTTTGGACGATATAAACAAAAATAGAACTTAATAGAACGATTAAAAGCTATAATATCTATTGTGTTGGATTGCATTGTATTTTACACCCAATAAAATGACCAGTGTGTAATTAATAGGTTATTACTAAACTCATCTTATTATACAACTCTGTAACATTTTGAACGTTATGACTTGTTGCTCATTATTCCCGTTGAGTCGTGGTATTCACGCTCTGAGTGCAGGTGAGAGGAGATGCTATCAGAAGCAACCTCGGTGTATTATGGGATGCTCTGTATTACAGGGACGTGGAAATCAGATGGCGTTGTCATGGAAACACTCACTGATTCACCTGGGACACCTCTGGGTCCGACCTCTCCGTCGTCTCCCTGCAAACACACACAGACAAGCGGATGGAAACACGGCGGTGGTGAACGTTGTGGGTTCAACGCCCGGATCATTTAAAGTGACGCCTCTCGTGTCCCGTACCCTCTCGCCGTCCTCCCCCTGGGAGCCGGGCGGTCCCAGCGGTCCCGAGTCGCCCTGAGGAGAGAGAGACGACGATGAGTCACGGATCACAGGAAGCAGGATCAGAAACTTCGTAAACTCTGTTTAAAGGTGCTATTTAAATAAAGTTATTGTTATTATAATTACAGTTGTTATGCATATTAAAGAAGTATCACTGTTATCTGTTAGTACTACTATGACATCATTTTATGGAAAAAACAACACATTTCTGAGAGAATCAGACAGACAGGAGGGTCTACATGAGAGATTATGGGATGTCCAAGTGGAACAAGCATCAAGACTGGTTGAATATATATATATATATATATATATATATATATATATATATTTTCTTTTTCTGTTTTTAAAATTGTATTCTTATATTTTTTGGTAGTATACATGTGTGTTTTTTATGTATGGATGTGCATGTGTGCGTATATGTATATAATATATATATGTATATGTATGTATATATATATGTATTTATATATATGTATATGTATGTATATATGTGTATATATATACAAACACACACACGCAATGTACAGTATATACATATATATACATATATATGTATGTATATATATATGTATATATATATGTATATATACATGTATATATAATTGTGTCCTGTTTTATGTGTATATGTATGTATATATATATATATATATATATATAGGTGTATATATATTTGTATGTTTATGTAAGACATTTTTGTATTTGTTTTATGTTAATATATCTAAACGAATACAAAATGTAAGTGACATTTATATTTATATATATATATATATATATATATATATATATATATATATATGTGTGTGTATATATGTACTCACCCTGTGTCCTTTGTCGCCAGGTAAACCAGGAAGGCCGTCAAAACCACGGTCGCCCTGCGAGAGACGAACAGACATGGACGTATCGTCACTGAGTTCAAACTTTAGCTTCATATATTAGTTCATGGCTTCGTGAACTTTATTGTCCAGCAGCAGATATCGTCTTCAATGACTCCTCCCTGTTCACGCTCTTCATGTGTGACATGTTACTACTATCTGTCATTAAAACTATATTCATAATGTACACACTAGCCTCTCTCTTCTTGTTCTCATACATATTACCATATTCTTCTATATTGTGTATTCTTTCTCTATTCTTATCATGTTATTTCTGAGCGGTTGCCTCAGAGCGCTGCTCTACATCTCCAGTGGGTCTGGGCTGCCGGTCGAGGCCCACATGGCTAAATAAACCCTGCATCTTGTTTGTTCAGAGGGAATCAGTTCCAGGACTTTCACGTAGGTGTCACAAGCCGACCAGAGTAGACGCTGACGATGCTCACCTTGGTCCCAGACTCGCCCGGCATGCCTCTGGACCCATCGGCGCCGGCCCGGCCCTGTTGGAGAGAGCGCCGGACGGCGTGTTAGGGAGGAGCTGGACAGGAAGTGCTGCACAGGAAGTGCTCGGCAAAGACGTCCTTCATACTCACTCTTCTTCCTGATTTTCCTTGAGGACCCATCATACCCTGAGGCCCCCTGGAGCCCTGCAAGGGGAACGAGATGCTTGTGATACAGAGTTTACTCATTAACGATGCCCTACTGCAACAGGAAGGACCGCATGATCTAAATTCAATTTAATTATTTGAATTTGTTGTGAGTTTGATTTTGTGTTTTTACCTGAGGACCGGGGTCCCCGGTCTCTCCATTCAGACCATTACTACCGGGATTTCCCTGAAACACACATCATCATCATCATCATCATCATCATCATCATCATCATCATCATCTGACGGTCGTCATGGACAACATCAAACTGTCGGTGTGAACCGGTGAGGGTCCGAATGACAGCCAACATACCAGAGGTCCGGGGCGCCCGGTGAATCCCATTGGTCCAGGAGGTCCTTTCAGAGCCATCTGCAGACGGAAATGTCTCAACATCAATAATCAGGGAGCAACATGGGGGCCTCAAGGCCCCGGCCTCCTGCCTCAAGGCCCCGGCCTCCTGCCATGGCCCTGATGATGCCCCCCCCCTCTCTACCTCCTTCTGTTTCATGGAAGGTGGAGGTCTGGATCGTGGTCCTACTACTCAATATTCATAATGTCTGTCATATTCATTGAATGTGTTGTAACTCTGTAACTCTGTTCATCTGGTCACATGACATCTATTGTTCATCTGGTCACATGACATCTATTGTTCATCTAGTCACATGACATCTATTGTTCATCTGGTCACATGACATCTATTGTTCATCTGGTCACATGACATCTATTGTTCATCTGGTCACATGACATATATTGTTCATCTGGTCACATGACATCTATTGTTCATCTGGTCACATGACATCTATTGTTCATCTAGTCACATGACATCTATTGTTCATCTGGTCACATGCCATCTATTGTTCATCTGGTCACATGACATCTATTGTTCATCTAGTCACATGACATCTATTGTTCATCTGGTCACATGGCATCTATTGTTCATCTAGTCACATGACATCTATTGTTCATCTGCCACATGACATCTATTGTTCATCTGGTCACATGACATCTATTGTTCATCTGGTCACATTACATCTATTGTTCATGTAGTCACATCTATTGTTCATCTGTTCACATTTCATCTATTGTTCATCTGGTCACATGACATCTATTGTTCATCTAGTCACATGACATCTATTGTTCATCTGGTCACATGGCATCTATTGTTAATCTGGTCACATGACATATATTGTTCATCTGGTCACATGACATCTATTGTTCATCTGGTCACATGACATCTATTGTTCATCTGGTCACATGACATCTATTGTTCATCTAGTCACATGGCATCTATTGTTCATCTGGTCACATGGCATCTATTGTTAATCTGGTCACATGACATCTATTGTTCATCTGGTCACATGACATCTATTGTTCATCTGGTCACATGACATCTATTGTTCATCTGGTCACATGACATCTATTGTTCATCTGGTCACATGACATCTATTGATCCTCCTCTGTTCTCTCCTGAAAGTTCAGACTATAAAGCCCTCTGAGGGGAATTCATAACTTGTGATATTGGGCGATAGAAAATAAACTGAATTGAATTGTAACGATGGGGATGCATAATGAAAAGAACAATCTCCTTTCACGGTTATTTAAAATGTTAAATGTCTAAAATCTTTTTTATTTATTTATTGTTATTGATGTTTATTATGGGTGTGTAGTTGTATTGTGCTTTTCTGGTCTTCCCACCTCTCAAACATGATGAAAAGAACCGCCTGATAGAGAAAGTGATGACTCACCCTGGCCTGAGACAAGATGGCCGCTGCCTGAGCTTCCTGAGCAGAAACCGACGGTCCTTTGTCTCCTCCACTCTGACCGAAACGGAACTGCAGCCACAAGAGGGAGGAACGCGTTAGCTGGGAGGCTAATCGGTCAGCAGCAGATACATGAGCTACAGATAACAAGAACTGACACATCAACATGTGATGCTAGTTAATGGATGCTAACTTCCAGCTACTCGCTAATACCACCGCTACAGTCCTTTGGTCTGGCATCGAGCTGGATGGTTAGGAATTACCTCATTTGGTCGTTAGCATAACATACGTTAGCATCGTACGGACCTCAACAAAGAGCCAATGAGATGGAACATGAGGCTTAAGAAAAACTCCCCCACGCTCACAGGACTTTTTTAACCCTCCTGTTCCCTTTAGGGTCAATTTGAACCCATTCAATGTTTAACGTTGATGTTCTTTGGGGTCGATTTGACCCCAGGCTGTTTTTCACTGTGTCAAACATTTAAGAAATATCAACTTTTTTATATATTTAAAGGGCTATTTAGGTAGTCAACAAACAAACATAAAGTACCTCACACTTAAACTTGGGAAACAATATTAATTCTAATAATTTTCTGGAGGTTTTAATAGCTGGGGTCAAATTGACCCCGAGGTTAAAAGAGTGGGGTATTTACTGTCTATTTCATATGATAGAACACACGTTGAAAAGGATTTATTTCAGATGTTCAACCAAAAACTCGTTGACTTCAAGACGCAAGTGAACAGAGTCCCTGGTTTTAGGACTGTAACAGGAAGTTGAACTTCACTTCACAGAATACCGAGTACAATATCTCTCCCACGGCATAATAAAGGATCAAAAGCTAACGAAGACTCACAGGCAGCATGACGGAGGTTCCAGGAGGTCCAGGGACTCCATCGGCTCCGGCCAGACCGGCTCTACCATTGGGGCCCTGCAGGACGGAGAGGATGAAGGGAACGCCGCCTCTATGTCTCAGAACGCTGAGTCTACAGGTTTGGCCCGGAGGTTTCTCTCCAGATGAAGTGAAACACTCACCCTCTCGCCGGCGTCCCCGGGAGAGCCAGGGGGTCCGGAGGAGCCGGGAGGGCCAGCAGGGCCCTGGAGGACGTGGGAAAGGGAGCTTTAAGTATTCTGATTACAGACCCGTTTAGTGTTGTAAAGGAATATCCTAAAAGTACCATTTATTGACACCACCTTGCTGTAGAGGCGTGTTCTGGGTAAGGAGCAATCTGAATCTGATACTGGCAACACGCTGATTAAACCACTACCTTAGATCGCTCTAAGCAAACTACTTATTCATATGAAATGAGACTTCAGTAAAGTCTTCCGGATAGAAGACAAGGGAATAGTCATCGTTTACTTACAGCAGGTCCCTCGTGTCCCGGAGGTCCTTCGATCAGCATGCCCTGCAGGAGTCAGACGATTCACAACCAAGACAAAAGGAACAGAAAATACAAAAATACAGACATGTCTCCATTAATCAGATCCTGATGTTATCAGATACAATGAGTCCATTGTGATGCACCTTCACTGCTACCATGGTGTGAGTGAGAAACACATGTGCGTCCTACTGGAGGGACCCGCCTCTTTTCAAAAACTGCATTTAAGGCCAAATAACTTGTTTGGTTGAATTTGTATTTTTGGATTTGAAATAGATGAAAAGAGAGAAAGATGTTTTCAAGAAGCTCATCATTCAGTTTTTGGATGAGCTAAACTACAGGGTGTCTCAGCCAGAGGTTCTCGAATAGGGGTGTTTGTACCCCTAGGGGTACATGAAGGCACTAAAGGGGGTACGTCATTTTTTCAAATATATTTAGAATTAGTATCTATTAAGAAAATCCTTTAAAATAGTACTTATGTAATACATATTCAATTAAATATAAATGTAAATGTGATATACTCTATTCTAAATCAGACACTGACGGCCCCGTGTTGTGTATTACATCTTTTAGGTTAGGGGGTACAAAGGAGTTTAGGTCTCTGACACGTCTCTAATGCCTTATTGGTAACCAGTCAGCACCAGTTAGATACGTCCTGCGCCTTTAAGACAGCACATCAGGATTCTCTGCCAACGTCGGTTTCTAGAAGGTGTTTGTTCACATATCTCGAACAAGAGACGTAGAAGTGTTTGACCGAGAGGTTGCTGGTGCGAACCCCCGGGGGAAAGCTCCTGGTTTCTGTCCCCGAACAAACCAGGAGGAGAAACTATCCGCCGCAAGACCGCCGGCAACTCACAGGCTCCAGGACGGCCGCGTCTCCTTTCTCTCCCTTCTGGCCTCTGACGGCAGCCTGAGGAAAACACACATGTAGCCAACAACACAGCCTGGTCAGTATTGAGGAACACACACACACACACACACTCATCATTCATATGTGGTTAGTCTGCTTCATTACATCGAACACTGCTGTGCTAGGAAATAGAATGATGACATAAAAACCTGATTTGCTTGAGATAAAAGCAAAACGCTTTCTGCTGAGTCAGCGGTTCTCCAAACTGAGGGTCCATTACGTCTCTGGCTAAGCGGCGCTAAACGAAGCAGTACATAAAGGGCATCCCAGAAGAGGATGCAGCCATCCCGATGCCTCTTTATGCACTTTATGGTCAGACGATTGTTTCTGATAACTTCCACCGTGGTTCAGCTATTCCTCCTGGTTCCCGAGCTCCTCGCTACGCCGCCATATAAAATAAAACCCATTTCAACCAGCGGCGTGGGGACCGCGTCTTGGTCCTGTACGTTTTTGAAATGCATCCAACTCCCGTGGTCTCTGTGACTGATTGAGCTTGCCTGGCAGGACATTGAATCTATGGATGTATATATAATTTGCATGGCGGCCGTTTTTAATTTACATTAATCACACTTTGGAGGGAAACTGAGAGGTCAAGCGGCCATTTTTAATTAATTTACGTCAATTGAGAGGTCAGTTGTTAAGGTCAAGTCTAAATAGGTAGTTAAAGTCGTGGATCTATCCAAACTTATGTGTTAAAGGAGTAGTAGTTGGGGTTTAAGGGGGGGGTATTCATAATGATGTTTTTATGAGTGTATAATCACTCTACAGTACCATGTGGATTCAAATTAGCCACCAGAGGTAAGAAGCTCATAAATAACCGATGCGCCTACGTCACGGCAAACTCAAACGAGTCAATGGAGAGGACGTTGAATACGATCGGACAAAGACGAGGATTCAGAGTTGGTTGAAATTGAATTTTCTTTACATCTTTTTTTTGCCTCTGATGCAAAAAGACTTACGCCTCCCTCGTCCGTCACGGCGGACAGGGCGGGGCCCATGTCGGCATCGACCTCCCCGGTCTCCGGCATTGGCTCATTGTAGTCCCTGTAGGAATAGTCGTACTCCTTAAGGCCCACGTCCCCAGTCACATACTCCTCGGTGAAGGCCTCCTCGCCCACACCGCCTGCCTTGGCGGCGTCTACCTCCTCGCCCGCCAACGCCGTCTCCACCTGGGGCTGGGTTGGGTCGATCAGAGCCGCAACAGAGAGAGGGGGGCACGAGAGGGGGTGAATCGAGGAGAGGGGAGAAAAGGGATGGGAGAGGAAGAAGGAAGAAGAAGAAGAGGTGTATATGATGGGGAAAGGTTAGTGGAGGAGGAAAGAGTGATGGGGAGTGGAAGAGAGGGGCATATATAGAAAGAAGTGAGTCTTACCTTTGTAAATAAACAGTGACACAGGGACAGAAAACAAAAAGACATCCGGGGGACTGTGGCGTCAGTCCTCTCGTCTGATTGGTTCAGCTCAATTATGGATTATTTAAATCTCCTGTTAATCGTCTAGAATGTAATAATGTGGGTTTCCACCAAAGCGTGACCTCATCAGCTCGTGTGACCGGAGGATTACTCCAGATGTTCCTGGAGGAATGACACGACTTCCTAAGCGTGTGGTTTTAAACGTTATTGTTGGGTCACACGGAGCTGAGATGAAGCGCTTTGTGGAAACCAGCTGCGATGCAAAGCCAACAGTAAGTTATTTTATATTTCACTTACCGTGGATGTTTGGAAAAACACATGTGAATCCAGTGGAATTATACCGTGTACTATTAACTCATGTAAAAACGTCCTAAACACCAACATCACGAGTGAGTAACGTGTACGTTTGGCCCACAAATATACCTTATTTATAATATACATGGAACATTTCTACATCATTAATAACAATATTCTGAGCATCACAATAAAACAAAGTCATCGAAGTCAGATACGACAGACACAACGGTAATGAGGACAATATTAAGGATTATTGCCAATATTAAACAAAAAGAAGTGGACTGTGAGAAACAGATCAGAAGTGTGAGGAACTCATTCTCACATTCTCATGGCTGCATTCTGCAGTTCAGCTCCATCTTTTTCTTTCAAACCAGAATGCATTATGTTCATCTCCCTTCGTTATTAAAAGCGTGGCTCAAATATTCCTACGCGGATCCCTTTTCACAAGAGTCTTGTTCTCACGTGAAGATCGGACGTCTTCAGGTGAGAACAGGGGGCTTGTTGTTAGGGGGGAGGGGCCACGCAGCAATGTTTGACCAGCAGATGAACGCGGTGCATTCTCTTTGAAAACATCGACGTGTGGTTAGAAAGGTGGAGGAGGCGGAGCTACAACTACTGAACTACTGTTAATGAAGACTGGGCTCACCACCACACAGGTGTTACACTGGCCTCCTCCTGTGGTGGAGGATCTATCCTGGTTCTGTCTGGTCAACTCTGTTTATGTTTTAATGTGCAAACTAAAGCAAATATATCTAGAGATCTGTATGCATCGTATCTAGAGGTCTATACGCATCGTATCCAGCGGTCCATATGCATCGTATCTAGAGATCTGTATGCATCGTATCTAGAGATCTGTATGCATCGTATCCAGCGGTCTATATGGGTCGTATCTAGAGATCTATATGCATCGTATCTAGAGGTCTATACGCATCGTATCTAGAGGTCTATACGCATCGTATCCAGCGGTCTATATGCATCGTATCTAGAGATCTATATGCATCGTATCTAGAGGTCTATACGCATCGTATCCAGCGGTCTATATGCATCGTATCTAGAGATCTATATGGGTCGTATCTAGAGATCTGTATGCATCGTATCTAGAGATCTGTATGCATCGTATCTAGAGATCTATATGGGTCGTATATATAGAGATCTGTATGAGTCGTATCTAGATATCTGTATGCATCGTATCTAGAGATCTGTATGAGTCGTATCTAGAGATCTGTATGTATCGTATCAAGAGATCTGTATGCATCGTAGCTAAAGATCTATATGCGGTGTATAATTCTCTTTTTTACCTGCTCAGGGATCTCTTCTTGTCCAATCACCTCACCCTCTGGCACCGTCTCCTCATAGTAATAATCAGTCTCTGTCGGGGTGTGGCCAGCCTCGGAATATTCAGTGTCTACATCCTGATTGGTCAAGTCGACAGGAATTGGGGAGCAAGGGGGAGGAAGTAAGCAGATTTTGAATGGGAGAGCGCGGTTAGCTCAAAGTCTGCTTGTGAGTGATGATGAGTTCAAAGTGGAACAGCAAAAAAATGGATCGCTTCATAAAATTGCGGTCGCCAGAAGGCCCGAGAGTCTTCTTACCTGGCGACTCACAACTTTAAAAGTTGAAAAGATCCATTTTTACAAAAGAAATTTCAGGTAGTTTCAGAAATCTCAATAACTATACATGTTGCCTCACGCAAGATTCAGGGAGTTATTGAGATCCCGGTGCTGAGATTTCTTTTTTAATGTACAACGTTTTGCTTTTTAAACTCAAACTTCATGAAAGAGGGGCAGGTCTGCTCTTGTTGGAAGGAGGACCGAGAGCCGCTCTCCATCCCTTCGGATGAAAAACATCGATGCGCGATGCTTTGGGAGGTCCAGCTTCAACCAAGACCAGAACACAGAGAGACAACCCGGTCAGCAGCCTCACAGAACTCAATGAACTCCAATTACCCACAACCCACCAATGACCCCGCCCCCTTTCCATACCCTCTACACCGACTCACGTCAGCTTCGTAGTCGTGACGTTTTTCGTCCTTTTGGCTGTTTTTATTTCTGTGAAGCTGCTTTATTCATATTTGATATACGAAATATGGCCATAGACGGCGAGACAGGTGTCGGAGGGAAAACACAGGTACTCAAAAACAAAGAGAGAGAGTGACAGAGTGATAGAAAAGGTTGCTTTGTGTTCTCTGTGTATGTGTGTTGTTGTGCCACAGAAATCCTCATGCTCATTCAGGACAACGCTATACACGGTAACGGATTCCTCCGAAAAGAAAAGAGGCGGAGTGCCGGGGTGTATTCGGGGTTTCGGAGATCCAGTTTCAGCTTGAAGGTAGGAGGAGCGTGAAGTAAAGAAAACCGAACGAGTAGCCATGCTTCCATGTGCACCGCTGAGTCATATCATATGGAGGTGTGATCGTAGAAGATCATATGATATACAAACAGAGGGGAAGGCACCAAGCCGGCTATGAACCAGCTTCCATCCTGGGGACCAGGTGGTCCACCATCAGGGATTCACCTCCACAATCTGAGTGAAGACCCACTCTAGTGGAAGGAACTCAAGAATACATGGACCTGCAGCTCCTGGATTCAAGGATTCATCTCCACAATCAGATTGAAGACCCACTTGTGGGTCTTCAATCTGATTGTGGAGGTAAATCCTTGATAGTGAACCATCCTGGTGACCAGGTGGTCCATCATCAAGGATTTACTTCCACAATCTGAGTGAAGACCCCCCCTTGGGGTAGGACCTACAAATCCATGGACCTGCAGCCCCGTGATGGTGGACCGATCCGGCCCCGACCCGGATGGGACAGATGGGACACGCGGCTCTGGACACCCGAGTATGGGCCGTCTTTTTTGTACCTGTTGGTAACCGTTGGTCGTTTTCTTCGCCGCACTTCCACCCAGCACTGCCTTGCCAAAGGGAGGGAAGGGTTTGTGCAAGGATTTCACGTTAATGTCCACCGGCAGCCTGGGCTTGGTGGGTCTGGGCGGAGTGGGCCGGACGGGGGCGGACGTCGCAGCGACTTTCTTCTGGACGTAAACCTTTTCGATCGCATTCTTCACGACTTTGCTCAGCGCGGACTTGACCAGAGGGACTTTGGTGACCACAGGTTTAGCTTTGGCTGCAGGAGCCTTGGTGGCCACGGCCTTGGCCATCTTCGTGGGTTTCGGCGCCTTCGTGGCGTCGACTCTTGCGGCCGACTTCGTGACCGCGGTCTTTTCTATCTTCTCTACTTTCACGATGCTCACAGTCTTTGCTCTGGAAGTGGTTTCACCATTACGAACAACTTTCTTCTCTACCACAGTAACCACTTTGCCGTTGGCCTTCGCATCGCCAGTGACTTTATTCTCAGCTTTGCCGTTGACCTTGACTTTAACCTCTTTAACCTCAACGGTAGCTTTGCCATTGGCCTTCTTCTCTGCGGCGGCTTTGCCGTTAGTCTTGGACACAACGGGGGCTTTTCCATTTCCATTGGCTTTCTTCTCTTCGAAGGATTTCCCATTACCGTTGACTTTCTTCTCAACCACTACCTTGCCGTTTCCATTGCCATTCGCCTTGGCCTGAGCTGTCTTTGTCACGGCTGCTTTCGCATTACCGTTGGCTTTAACTGCACCATTGGCTTTCTTCTCACCGGCCGCTTTACCGTTACCGGTCTTAGCCGGCGCCGCGGTGGGCTTAGCTTTAGCTGCTGCCGTGGGTCTGATCTTGGACAGGAGGATCTGCACCGCGGTGGGCTTGGCTTTGGCCGGCTTGGCTGTGGAGGGCTTGACAGCCTTGCTGGGCATCGGCGTCTTAACGACGAGTTTGTTCGACCCGGTCTTGGCCGGCTTGGCTGGTTTGACAGGGGTGGATTTGGTGGTGGGGGCTTTTCCGTTCTTCTAATATCCGCGATTAATGTTTGGTTGAGATGGTGTTTTATAGTATGTAAAAGTGCATATTGGCAAAGAGAGAGAGAGAGAGTGGAGGAAGACAGAGATACGTAGAAGGGTTGGGAGGGGGGTGAGAAGCACAAACAAGGGATGGGCAGAAGGAGAGAGAAAGACAAGAGTGGATGTTTTGAGAAACAATGACATAAAGATGGCCGAGGCGTGGATGATTTACTGAGACTGTACAGGCATTACTGGATTCAGCAGAGGATTAAAAACACGTTTGAAGAACACAACGGACTCCAAATCCATATTTAGACCAATTATGACCGAATGTTTGGCTGGTTTCTCCAGTAATGCCATTCCCAATATTAAATGACGAAGCAGCATCTTATTGCGCTAAAATCAAGTGGCGCCGGTCGTTGGGGCAGAGGCACCGAGGGTGTGATTGGTCAGGTGAAGCTGATGCTGAACACACACACACACACACACACACACACACACACACACACACACACACACACACACAGGCACACACAGAGGATGCCAGGCGAGCATGCAAATGCAAGTTAGTCCCATCAAACCACGTCACAGTGCACACATCGTTCTTACGTCTCATGCTGCTGCGATGAAGTCACATGCACGTTAACGTTGTCACGGTAACAAACACAAAAGTCATCCAGGTAAATAACAACAATGTGAAGGAAAAAACGTGAATCTCTTTAAATATGCGATACAGGACACAACTGAAAGGAGACGGGAGGCCGTATGCCAACCTCGAGTGCACACACCAAGAAACATGTGCATTGATACCCCCGTGTTGCCGTGGAAACCGATGACCTGGGAGTACGAGCATGCGGCGACAATAACGAGCTCATGCGAGGAACAACACAACAGATCCATGCTCCGGTCAGACGGGGTCGCACAGGAGTTTGTTTGTGATCGGCTTAAAGCGAACAGGAGGAATTCATCACGGAGATCAAACGTGTTTCCATTCAAACCCCGAAGCAACACATTAATCTGCCGTTAACGGAGCAGCAGAAGAAGTTTATTCAGCGACGCCATTCTGCATCCCGCCACTGAGCGTAAAGACTTCATGGTGCGCAGTCTGGGAAGTTTTACTGAATATGTATTATTTATTTTTTGCGAAATGTGCATTAAAATATTTGAATGGAGACACGAAGAATTCACACAGTCGCAGGAAAGTGTTTGGAAGTCAACTTATTGCTGATGAGACGCAAACAAACTCGTGAACAAACACTGTTTGACCAAAATCTGCTTCCCTGACCCGCCGTACTGACAGGTGAGCTCAGCTCGCCATCACACCGCCACGTGGCCCCTTGGGGTGAAACGGACTCAGACGTGATGGAAAGAAATCGTTTAACTCATTGAACCGAGTCGGTTTCCCCACCTACACCGGCCCCCAGTGCCCCCCCCCTCCCCCACTTCCCATGGCCACATCTGAACACACACATATATGACATAACATGTACAATGACACGGGGACGACACGTCACGGGGATCAGAGGTGTGACGGAGACTCGTGTCTTCCCTCTCTTCTTTACCTGTTGCCTGGGGCCCCATGTTGGGGAGAGGTGGCACAGAGGAGGATGGAGCGCCTGTTGTTTACTCATTATAATAATAATTATAATTATTATAATAATTATTATAATTATAATTATTATAGTAATAATAATAATTCTAATTGTTATTATAATAATAATTATAATAGTAATAATAATAATAATTATAATAATAATTATAATTATCATAATAATAATAATAATAATAATAATAATAATAATATTAATAATAATAGGGGTATTCGTGGTCATCCTGCTCCTCATCAAAGTACTGGGAGAGACGGGGAAGGATGGGAAGGTGGGAAAGATGGACGGGTTGGAAGCAAGGAGGGAGGAGTGTGTAGGAGGGTCGATATTAAAAATGTACGAGATGACCTCAATGAATGAGAAGACAGAGCGATGGTGAAATGGGCCAGTGTCGAGCTCCCAGTAAATATATATATATATATATATTTATAAATATAATAAATATAAGAAGGGAGGCAAAGTTTATACTTAGTTTGTACTCTAGGTTGATGCACTTATTGTAAGTCGCTTTGGATAAAAGCGTCTGCTAAATGACACGTGATGTGATGTAATGTAATACTGTGGGTGATGTGCACGTCTCAGTAGAGGCTCCGCCTTTAAAGCCGTCTTCATGCACGATGTCTCAATTTAACCCGAAAGAAAACAATCAGATGTTTGCTTCATCAGCATGTTTTGTGTACTGGGGGGAACACACACGTTGGCTTGTATCATCCTCTTTCCCCCGACCTTTCCATTGCAGCAGAACACATCTAAACCCCGAGAGGGGGGGGGGGGGGGGGGGTGGAGAGGCGTGACAGGAGAAGGCCTCCGTCGGTCCTTTTCGTGACGGGGAGGAAAGTGGATGGATACACACGGTGGCTGATAACTGGGGGGGGGGGGGGGGGGGGGGGACAGAGAGGGAGAGCAGCACTTTGATGACATCATCAGATGACCCCAAACTGAATCTGAGGACTTCAGGAGGACTGGTGCCATTGTTTGTTTTTTTTATATGTTTTTTCTCCCCATCAGGCCATATTTTCATGTCGTGAAGCTTCAACACTTCAGGCTGATTTTTTTTTTTCTTTGTCGATGAAATGATGAAGTCATTCACTCTGGTTTACGTGTCGGTCGTGATGAGCTTTAGTCCACTTCTAAACTCTCCCACACACACAACCCCGAGTCCACAGATTCAGCCGCATCGGAGCTCCAGAGCTCATGGATGCGAGTACCCGTGTGGGCGTAGTACCGAGGTCATCCACTAGGGGCTTAGCGTGAACTCGTGACGCAGTGACCTCTGTAAGAGGTGAGCGAGAGGGCGAAAGGTGAAGGCTGGTCGCTGCACCTCGTCGGGAGGTTCTGAGAGATAACTCTGCACTAAGGAGGTCAACGAGGTCACAGACATGCGTCCCCGTCGGCTTCACACGTGTGTGTGTGTGTGTGTGTGTGTGTGTGTGTGTGTGTGTGTGTGTGGTGGCGGCTCACTCACGTATGTGTTGGGGTCCTGGGCCTGGGTCTTGGGCAGCGGGGAGTCACAGTCGGGGCTGTAGTGCTCACAGAAGTCGTAGGCGGCCTGGGCGTTAGAGGCGATCAGCAGCTGCTGGATGTCTCCCTACAGGGGGGGAGGGGGAGGGGGGGGACGACAGATGATGAGAAAAAACCTGGACAGCTGGAACATCTGTGGGAACATCTTAAAGTCCAGACGACTCCATCAATATGTGTTTCGGCCTCGGTGACTCGTGGTCTACCGCCCAACCCCCCCCCCCCCCCCCCTCCCCGCTCCCTCCCTCCCCAGCCCCTCACCTGGAACACCTCCTCGTCGAGGAGGCGCGCCCCGAACACCGTGATGCCGTTGGTGTCCACGGCGGCGTTGTTGCCGCGCGGCAGGGGGCGGGTCATCTTCTTCTTGCAGTCCAGCAGCAGAGTCACGTTCTTCTTGGACACGGAGATGGCGATGCGGTGCCACCTGGAGGAGGAGGAGGAGGAGGAGGAGGAGGAGGAGGAGGAGGAGGAGGAGGAGGAGGAGGAGGAGGAGGAGGAGGAAGCGGAGGCGAATAAATGTGTACCGTGACGACAGGCCATGATTTATCACACACACACACACACAGGGGGGTGTCAACCAGTCACAAGCTGGTTGTCGCTGGTTACTGACTTGCCATCAGCCAGGTTGACGCCCTTGAACAGCGGGTAGTCCTCGGGGGCCGGCTTGCCGTGCTGGTCCTCGTACAGGAACACCGGGGAGCGGCCCATCTCCACGCCCAGCTGCTGGACGCCCTGCTCGCTGTAGATGGAGAGCAGGAAGGCCTGGAGGCCGGCCTGCGCCTTCACCAGCGCCATGATGGAGAAGTTCTCCGGGAATCGGCCTGGGGGGGGGGGGGGGGGGGGGGGGTGAACGATCACAGACGGAAAGGGAAGGAAGCGAGACAAGGAGATGAAGACATGGAGTAAAGAGTCAGAACGCAGTCAGAAAGAGGGAACGCAGCCCGACCTCAGAAAACAAGTTGGAGATCTTTTTTTTTTTAAGGATTCCTGCACAGCCACATAAGTGCCACTTTCCCTTCCTGCGCCGCTCACCCCGGGGTGTCGGAGCGTTCTCTGAGGTGTGTGTGTGTTATGGCTCTCCCACACAGCTGCAACACATCATTACGCTTCATATCCAGGCAGCGAGGCTGTCGGGCACCGCGAAACCAGAGAGTCTTAAAATACAACCTGACCCTGATTACAGGTTCCTGCTGCTGGAATAAACCGTCAGATATTAAGCTGGGAAGTCTGGGAACGCCGGCTCCACGCACGGAGACTGGAAAGCCCTCGGAGGCATGTGTATAGAATGAACTGAATTCAATTAAGATGTCTTTATTCATTTGAAATAACCTTTTGTTGTTCAAAAGAACAGAAAAAAAACAAATGTAATGCACTAGACTACAGGTGTCAAACACAAGGCCCGCGGGCCGAATGCGGCCCACCACCTCATTTTACGAGGCCCCTGACACATGATCACCTTTAGAATAGAATAGAATAGAAATATACTTTATTAATCCCCAAGAGGAAATTTGTTGACACAGTAGCACCAATAAACTAAACACAATAAAATATAAATATAAGAAAGAAAGAAAGTGACTGTGCATAAAGTATACAAAGTGAAATATAAAATGCTAAATAAAATAAAATAAAATATATACGTATATATTATACGTATTTATTTTGCATTTTAAATTTCACTTTGTATACTTTATGCATATATATATACATATATATACAACATATATGTAAATACAGCAATGTAAAATTAAATAATATATATATATATATATATATATATATATATATATATATATATATATATATAGACAGTATATATCCTGTGCTTTTATTTTGAAAGTTTCAAATGAAATATATTTGATTTATAATATTAGAGAAATGTTTATGTGTACAATATTTCCACTCTAATTAAACAATAATCAAATGCAAAGAGAGTTATCTAACAGAACGTTCAGGAGTAGTCTATCCGGGGCTTCAGGTACACCGGCCCTTTAAGAGGCTGACGTGGCCCTCGGTGAAGACGAGTTTTATTCCGTAGGGACCAGATGTCAGAGGGTTCCTGTCGTGTGTCTGGAGGCTCACCGGAGAACAGCTGCTTGGTGGGGGCTGAGATCTGGGCCTTCTTGGAGATGCGGTAGGCGTGGTCAGAGCTGCCGGAGCGGCGGGACGAGCAGAAGCCCGGAACCTTCTTCACGCCCTCCGGCAGCGAGGGAACCTGCAGCGCCCGCAGAACGTCCACCGGGTCTGAGGAGGAGGAGAGGAGGAGAGGAGGTGAGGAGGTGAGGAGGAGAGGAGGTGAGGAGGAGGTGAGGAGGTGAGGAGAGGGAGGGAGGAGGAGGAGGAGGAGGAGGGAGGGAGGAGGTGGGAGGAGGGGAGAGGAGGAGAGGAGGAGGTGAGGGAGGTGAGGAGGAGGGAGGGAGGAGGAGGAGGGTGAGGAGGAGAGGGAGGAGGGAGGGAGGTGAGAGGGAGGGAGGAGGAGGAGGTGAGGGAGAGGAGGAGGTGAGGAGGTGAGGGAGGAGAGGGAGGGAGGAGGGAGGAGGTGAGGAGGAGGAGGGGAGGTGAGGAGGGTGAGGAGGTGAGGAGAGGAGAGGAGGTGAGGAGGGGAGGAGGGGAGGTGAGGAGGGGAGGGGAGGAGGTGAGGAGGAGGGGAGGTGAGGAGGGGAGGAGGAGGAGGGAGGTGAGGAGGGAGGGAGGAGGAGGAGGAGGAGGTGAGGAGGTGAGGAGGGAGGGAGGTGAGGAGGAGAGGAGGTGAGGAGGAGAGGAGGAGGTGAGGAGGTGAGGAGGAGAGGAGGTGAGGAGGTGAGGAGGTGAGGAGGAGAGGAGGAGAGGAGGAGGTGAGGAGGTGAGGAGGTGAGGAGGTGAGGAGGAGAGGAGGAGAGGAGGAGAGGAGTAACATGACAGCTCTGGGATCTGGAGGTGATGGAGACGACAGGTGAAACTTGTGTTTGCATCCACACCTCAAGCCCAGAGATAAGATGTGTTGCCATGGAGACGTGTTGAGCTCCTGTGAACCCACAACGTCAACCAAGTTGTCTTTTTGTTTGTGGGATATAACTGATGCTTCTCTCTTTTTTAAAATTGTTTTATTTCT
>CM070106.1:19731336-19778836 GCA_036178185.1 Liparis tanakae
TTTTTTTTTTACTGTCTTTAAACGTTTGTGAATCGTCTGTTACACATAATGTCACCGGTGAAGAGCTACGAGCGCTGTGTGTTTATGGTCTGTGGGCTTCTCATACGGGGCCTATAGGGCCTACCCAGCATGCACTGGGGCCCATACCCCCCCCCCCCCCCCTCACACAAGATCAGCAGAGGGCTCATGGGAAATGACGACAAAGAGGAAATCAGGTGAAAGCTGCAGTCACTGTCAAAGGCCCACCGCTCAGGAGCACAGGAGCTCTATTCAGGGGGGGGGGGGGGCAGACAGGAGGCCCTTTGAGGAGCGCTCAGCTTTGAAATGAAGTTGAGGAACATCCATGTCAAGAAAATATTGCCCTCTGATTTTCCTCCACCTTTGAACAACACTCAGCTTTCATGCCTTGCTGTAGGCCTCCTGCTCCTCCTCCTCCTTCTCCACCTCCTCCTCCTCCTGCTGCTCCTCCTCCTCCTCTCCCAGTCTTCATTCTCCCAGGGAACAGAGAATAAACATGAAGGATTCTGACCACTCTCTCCTCTAAATCGGTCTTTCACTGCCTGGGTGGGGCTCGGTTAGTTTACACTAACATCTGCGCGGCTGCACCGCACTGCAGCGCGCATGCGCGGTCCGCCAGCGCCCCTGGCCTTTTAAAAACAAAAAAGTTTATATATTACAATACCGCATATATTAATACGCATATAGGGATCGTGATAACCTGCACAGAGGCACATTCAGATGCATGTGGCATACATGTCCACACCCCACCGGACTGGGGGATGGGGGGGGGGGGGGCATATACACAAACACAACTGTACGCACACACGCACGGACACACACACGGATACACTGGACGCTTTCACTCCCGAGGTGCTGCGCCGCATAATAACCTATTCATAGAAAGCAACAAAAAAAAAAACGTCTCAGTCTCCAAAATACACACGCGAGCGGCGGGAGGCAGAATCTCTGCGATCTGAGAGGAACCAGAGCCAAAGAACACAGGGGGAGAAGGTATGGCCCAACAGCCCCCACTGGGCCACGGCTGCCCGCACGAGGAATAAAGAGACATCTGTCCATCACCTGTGTGATTAACACCTGCTCAACATCTACAGCCTCATATTATCATAAATGATCAGTAAACTTTTTCCAACTAGCTTCAGAAAACAAATCAGAAATTATTTAATTTAAAAAAGGTTCATTAAAACCTCCAGAATCATCTTCATCTTTCATTCTGCTTCATTTCGTGAATGGAGGTCTGAACCAATCAGGTGAATGAATGGATCCTCTGTGTTCACAATAAGACCCGCCCTCTAGCGGCCTGCCGGAGAACTGCAGCGCATTCAGATCATTCCTGTGTGCTCCACCTGTGGGGATTCTCACCGAGGAGACCACAACCACTGGTCCGTTCCTCTGGCTCACCGACGCGCCCATCGCTGTGGTCACTAGGCAAGACAATACACACATGAGCTTGTTTGTATTGTTTTTTTAAAATCGGGGAAATCAACTTTCCATGGGCTTATTGTCCCATGTCCCTCCTCCTGACGGGTGCACAGGCTGGACTGGTAAACACGCAGTGCACCCACAGCACGGACCAGTGGCCGCACAGAGGAGCACAACTCAGATAGTAGTAGTTTAGTGGATTAGAAGCCTTAGCAGCCCCCCCCTCCGCCCCCCACGGCCCCCACACTGCATGAACAGAACCGGCAGCGCGAGGCAAATAAAGTTCATAGAAAGATAAACTGGGAATAACACGCATATAAAAAAAGCACCTGGGTTCCTGAACTATTCGCTGAGTAGAGGACACCTGTCAGCAGGGAGACAGCCGAGGTCCAAAGAAGCTACCAAAACACTTTTATTCAAAACAAAGTAACACGTTTGGATTTGTGTTGTTTTCTACAGCAGAAATCCATAAAGACGACTTCATAGCTCTGTTCCTATGTTGCATCCATCATCGGACAGGCTGGCCACGTTCCAGCTGCCCGATGAGTCACGTGTTCAACACACACATAAACACATCATTAATTGATCTTGGTTTGTTCCTATGAGACGGAGCTGTAGATCATAGTTCATGTCGGACACGTCCCGGTCCATCGGCCCGGTACCGGTACGTCGGCCCGGAGGAGACGACACACACGTGACGCGTTTGGAATGTGACTCAAATTAAGCAGATTCACTTCTAAATATACAAGAAACCCCCCACAAAAGATTGAGATAATTGAATAGTGTGGGGTAGTTGTTGGCCATTAAAATATAAAGAAGCATCAGTCAGGTGCGCATGTGTCCAACAATGGATGAGGTTTTACGCACGGGGAATCCGCATAAATGAAGACGTTTGAAACTGAAAAAAAGACCCAAAGTGTCTCAAACGCACAATACACATCACACATCATGAGTGGCCGTCTTACCTGCCCGAGTCACGGTCGTTTGGCACACGACGAGCATCACGGTGACCACGGCGAAGGATGAGAAGTCCATGCGCCAAGGTCTCCGTTTCTTGCGGAAGGGACAGTCTCCGGTATCCATAGTGTCGCGGTGGTTCGCCGGAGCAGCTGCGGACGGAGCAGAGGGTGCAAGTTCTCCTCTGCAGGAAGCCAGTCGACAAGGACCCGACCGGAGCTTCTGCGAGGCAACGGGCACGGAGCAGGGCGCGCCTCTGGAGACGACTCTGCCTCTCTCCGGGACACGTTCCTTGATGGGTTACCGACGCCGGTCTGTCTCAACGCATACAACCCAAACACTCAGAGGGGGTTTCGGGGTGAATAAATATATTTGATGTTAACGTGTTAACCCCTTAGTGCTGGAGCCCCATTTAGTCGGACTGGGTCCGAGTACCCAAAGTGGAGAGAGCAGCAGAGAGAGACCTGGAATCACGCTCTCTCTCTCCCTTCTCTCTCTTTACCTCTTCCCTTCTTTACTTACACACTCACTCCCACGGAGAGAGCGAGCGAGCGAGAGAGAGAGAGAGAGTGTGTGTGGAGAGAGAGAGAGACAGAGCGAGAGAGAGTGAATGGCAAAAGAGGGAGAGGGAGGGCGTGCGTAATTGCGCACTCAGTCCTCGACGTCTGAGAGTGTGAGCTGACTGTTCTAATGACACATAGTTCTCCTCACACACAAACCTCTTTCTTTTCCACTGAGAGCGAGAGAGTGAAACCGTGTTGTCTGCCTGATTATCTCCAAACAATAAGAGAGAGAGGGAGAGAGAGAGAGAGAGAGAGAGAGTGAGGGATGCTCTTTACCTTTTCTTCTTCTACACTTTCTTGTCTTTGATTGAGAGGCGGTGCGCCGCCTTTGTGGAGCACGAGGAGCCGCCAGGTGCGCGTCCTCTAGACGGACAGCACCGTGGGGAAGAGTGAGAGGTCGGCCAGCCAATCAGGCTTCTGTCCGCACAACTCGCCACGCCCCTTTCCCCCCGTGCCCCCGTCCGTGGAGCTGTCCTCTGGCTCTGATTGGTCGGCCCCACGTGGCCGTGTTGCGCAGGCGGCGCAGGTATAACGTCGTTATTAAATGTCCTGAACAGAAATGGGAACATCAGGTTGAACATTCTTGTTTTCGAGTCAAGAAGTTTTTTATAGAGGTCTAATTTTGGATAACTCTTTATATAACTTCATACATCAGAAACTACTTTCTACAGACCCTTTTGTCCCGTTTTTAGGATATAATATAATATAATTAAATACAGTAAGTCAGGCTCTGTGAATGATATATGAGTAAAGCGGATTGACAGAACTAACATGTAAAATATGAGAAATATATTTCATATTCAAGCAACATGTGACCCAACTAAAGAAAATGAGTTACAGGGACACAGTGTACACGTGTACAACATGTACAACATATACAACATATACACCGTGTACACCGTGTTCAACATATACAACATATACAACATATACACCGTGTACAACGTGTACAACATATACAACATATACAACACATACACCGTGTACAACATATACACCGTGTACACGTGTACAACATATACAACATATACAACATATACAACACATACACCGTGTACAACATATACAACATATACAACATATACAACATATACACCGTGTACAACATATACAACATATACAACATATACAACAGTGTACAACATATACAACATATACAACACATACACCGTGTACAACATATACAACGTGTACATGTGTACTGTGTGGATTTATATTTACTCAACATGTATAAATTGACTTAAAAAGGGCAGCATTTGTAGTTTGGGCATGAAGCTGGTGAGTCGGGTCAGTTTGGGGATTTATTGATGTTAAGGAACACTTATCTATAAAAAAACCTGCTCATTAAGATGATGAAGTAAAGTAAACAACAACAACAACCACAACAACAACAACAACAACCAGAACACCACGAGCTCCGGCTGGTTAAAGTGAGTCTCACGTTGCATTATTCTCACACGTCTCAAACCCAGAGCGTCTCACAGGCCTCAGACCACAGGGACGCTTCAGACTGTAGTCGACATTCCTCTCATAATTCCCGAGTCTTTCATACTTCATGTCCCACCTGTCGTGAACACCTGATCGCGTCTGGCGGAGGTCGAAGCTCCAGAGGCTGGTCCTGAAGCTTGCGGTTACTTACTTTCCTTCATGCAGACTCCACAGCCACAGAAGCAGCAATTAACCCAAATTATCCCTTGATGCTCTGGCCCCGCCCCCTGCCCCGCCCCCTGCCCCTGCCCCTGCCCCGCCCCCAGGAGAAGAGCCCGATGTGATGGGCGGAGCCTTGAACCACATCAGACATGGAGGACATGGAAGACATGGAGGACATGGAGGACATGGAGGACATGGAGGACATGGAGGACATTACATTACATTACATGTCATTTAGCAGACGCTTTTATCCAAAGCGACTTACAATAAGTGCATTTCAACCTAGAGTATAAACTAAGAACAACAAGAATACAGAAAGTAACATTTCCTCAATATAGTCAAACTACAAAAGTACCACAATAAGAGACATTCAAGTACTACTAAAGTGCAAGTCTGTGTTTGAATCCAGATATAGTCGGAAAAGGTGCGTTTTTAGTTTTCGGCGGAAGACGTAGAGACTTCCTGCTGTCCTGATGTCAGTGAGGAGCTGGTTCCACCAATCAGGAGCCAGGACAGCAAACAGTCTGGATGTAGAGGGATTAGCTCGAGGTGACGGAGTCACAAGTCGGTTGGCTGTTGCCGAGCAGAGCGAACGTGCCGGGGTGTACGGTGTGACCACATCCCGGATGTAGACGGGGCCCGATCCGTTCAGAGCACGGTACGCCAGAACCAATGTTCTGAAGCGGATGCTGCTCCACCGGTAGCCAGTGGAGAGAGCGGAGGAGCGGAGTGGTGTGGGTGAACCTCGGGAGGCTGAAGACCAGTCGAGCTGCTGCATTCTGGATGAGCTGCAGAGGCCGGATGGCCTTAGCAGGTAGAGCAGCCAGAAGGGAGTTGCAGTAGTCGAGGTGTGAAATGACCAGAGCCTGGACCAGAACCTGCGCCGCCTTCTGGGTCAGAAGAGGTCGTGTTCTCCAGATGTTGTGCAGCATGTACCTACAGGAACGCTGTCACAGCGATGTTGGCCGTCAGGGAGAGTTGACTGTCTAGCGTCACCCCGAGGCTCCTGGCGGTCAGGGTAGGGGCCAACACGGAGCTGTTGAAGGTGGTGGTCAGGTCGTGAGTGGGGGAACCTTTCCCTGGTAGGAACAGTAGCTCGGTCTTGTCAGGGTTGATCTTCAGGTGGTGTGCAGACATCCACTGAGAGATGTCGGTCAGACAGGCAGAGATTCAGCGCCGCCTGTGTTTCTGGACGGTGGGAACGAGAAGATCAGTTGGGTGTCATCGGCATAGCTGTGGTAGGAGAAGCCATGCGAACGAATGACAGAGCCGAGATAATTGGTGTACAGAGAGAAGAGGAGGGGACCCAGGACGGAGCCTAGAGGAACCCCAGTAGTGAGAGGACAAGGATCAGATACAGATCCTCTCCAAGTTACCCGGTAAGTGCGGTCGGTGAGGTAGGAAGAGAAAAGAGCGAGTGCTGTGCCTGAGATCCCCAGGTCCTGAAGAGAAGAGAGAAGGATCTGGTGGTTCACGGTGTCAAATGCGGTCGTATCTTAAAAAGACAAAGAGAATCAAGAGATGAAGACAGGGACGAGAGGAGAGTGTCTGCGGCAGAGTTAGGCTGCATGAGTGAGAAGGAGTCAGTTGAGGGGAGAGCAGATAGGACAGAGGAGGCCAGAGAGGAGGGACAGAGGGTGCGAATGTTGCGGCGTACAGGTACAGAGTCTGTGGATACGGGTGGGTTATCAGTACCAGAGAGTGAGAGAGAGTAAGAGATGAAGTAGTGGTCAGAGACATGCAGAGGAGTTACAGTGAGGTCAGAGGTAGAGCAGTCTCTAGTAAAAATGTAATCAAGGTGGTTGCCGGCTTTGTGAGTAGGAGGGGAGGGGCTGAGTGAGAGGTTAAAGGAAGACAGTAAGAGTAAGAGATCACATGACTTCTCAGTCAGGATGTTCAAGTCACCAGAAGGATGAGCGGGGGGCCGTCCTCCGGGAAGTTGGACAGGAGGACGTCCAGCTCCTCCAAGAAGTCTCCCAAAGAACCAGGAAGACGTAGAGAACAACAATGTGTAGCTGAACCGGATGAGTAACCGTCACAGCATGAAACTCAAAAGTCAGTGGGGTAAAAAGTGGAAGCGGAGAGAGAGAAACACCATTTGGGGGCATAGAGGACATAGAGGACATAGAGGACATAGAGGACATGGAGGACATAGAGGACATAGAGGACATAGAGGACATGGAGGACATAGAGGACATAGAGGACATGGAGGACATGGAGGACATAGAGGACATAGAGGACATGGAGGACATGGAGGACATAGAGGACATGGAGGACATGGAGGACATAGAGGACATGGAGGACATGGAGGACATGGAGGACATAGAGGACATGGAGGACATGGAGGACATAGAGGACATGGAGGACATGGAGGACATGGAGGACATAGAGGACATAGAGGACATGGAGGACATGGAGGACATGGAGGACATAGAGGACATAGAGGACATGGAGGACATGGAGGACATAGAGGACATGGAGGACATGGAGGACATAGAGGACATGAAGGACATAGACACCTGAGTCATGAGGGGTGGTCATGTGACACCTGAGACATGAGGGGTGGTCATGTGACACCTGAGACATGAGGGGTGGTCATGTGACACCTGAGACATGAGGGGTGGTCATGTGACACCTGAGTCATGAGGGGTGGTCATGTGACACCTGAGACATGAGGGGTGGTCATGTGACACCTGAGACATGAGGGGTGGTCATGTGACACCTGAGACATGAGGGGTGGTCATGTGACACCTGAGACATGAGGGGTGGTCATGTGACACCTGAGACATGAAAGTCATTTAAACTCTTTCATTCATAACAGAAAACAAAAAATGTGAGTTGAAAAAGAAAAGTTTCATAGATGTTAAACGTTTCCCTCTGAGGTGAAGTCATAATGAGTGATATTATGAAATCAATGGAATAAATAGTTTTTTTAAAGTGAACAAAATAGGACTTAAACACGTCAGAATAAGAGTACTTTGGGTCTTTTCTCGTCGCTCTCACGATGTTTTCAGCGTGAACGTTAAACGTTACCGGCCCAGGAGTTTAACCGTGACCTCGTGAGTCACGTCTCACACGGCGACCCGGTCTGTGTTCCCGCGTCGGCGCTGAAGTGGCCGAGCGGTGGACGCTGCGTTTGGGTTCTGAACACCGGAGACACACCGGACCTCACTTACAGCGCGCCGCTGTCGCCGGGCAGACTAAACACAAACAGGCCACAGGTGCACATTAGGAAGTATAGCTCTGGGAACCGGAGCATTACGCGTGTGAGGGGGACACAGGACTGGCAGGCATCCCATAATAACAACCAGTGGCTTCAACACAGAACCGGCTGCTATGAGACACAGAGACCAGAACCAATCAGGGAGCAGAACCCGGTTGAGCCAATGACACTTCAGGTCTGTGGTAATACGACAAAATACTGTAGTTTTAAATAATTCCACTTTTAAATATGTAAATTGTCTGAAGGTTAGAGGAGCGGTGAGGGGGTGATGACCCGTTGAGCTGCTTGTGGCCATTTGGCCAAATAAATAAAATAAAAATATAAATGTAGTCGCACCTGACGTGCCGTGTTTTCTTTGTTGAGTTGACGCAGCCAATAGAAAGTAAAGCCCATCTCCGTATGTCATTATCTTATAATGTATTTACTAAATAAACAAAATGCTGACACTGCCTCTCGTGTGCTGGTAAAAGTCATCGTCCACCCAGGTGCATGCTGGTCCTGGAGCTCCCACACCTCCATGTAACCACAGTGTTACGCAATCAGGGAGCCCTGAAACTAAATATATTTAAACAACAATCACAACTAAACTAATACTATTGTAAGAAAAAAAATCTTCTAACATCAAAAATATAACCTCAACTAGAACGGGATATATATATACGTATATATATATATATACGTATATATATATATAGAGAGAGATAGAGATATAAATTGACAATGAATTGACTATGGTCAAAATAAGTTGTTGACCTTTTCATGACCTTGACCTTGACCTTTGACCCGATTAATCCCAAAATCGAATCAAATGATCCCCGGATAATAACCTATCATCCCACCAAATTTCATGCGATTTGGTTTTAAACTTCTTGACTTATGCGAATAACACACACTTATTACCTTCCGCATTTTCAATGCGAAGGTAATAAGTAAGAAATAATCAATATGACTTTACAATAAAACTAAATACAAATGTCAAAATAAATGTCTCCAGCAGAACAACGTCAGGACGGTTTTGCTTTCCATTCATCAGAAACACATTCACTGTTAGCTGCTCCGACGTGGGGGAGGTCAAAGGTCAGGCTGAACATTATAATGATTGGTGTTGTGGTGGCTCAGCCTCGTGTTTATTTCATCTTTTCTAATAGTCTCGCCGTCGTGTGAGCCTCAGTCTGGAGCCTCTCGGGTCGTTTATTTAAGTTCTGACCCGTCTACGGAAAACATGTCCGTGCGCCGAAGGCCCGATGAAGACGAGAGGGACACGCTGAGCGGAGGACGGCGTGGCGCCCTCTCATCAGAACCATCGGTCCGGCCTGAGGAGGAGGAGGAGGAGGAGGAGGAGGAGGAGGAGGAGGAGGAGCGGCTGCATCTACAATTACCCATCAGGCAGCAGAAGAGCAGCGAGCTAAAAACGAACAAACCACAGACAGAATATAGAACATCCACAAAGGAACACAAGATCCCTTTAAAGGAACAGCCAAAAACAACCAGAGGAGAGAGGAGAGAGGAGGTGAAGGAGGTGAAGGAGGCCGAGCAGAGGATGAATCAAAGGGATAAACAATGCAGGCCAGACGGTCCTCAGAGCGGCTCACCACGGCTCATCTCCGTGGCGATGCTGGCGTCCACCCTGTGTTCTTAAAGAGAAACAGGCGGTTGGTTCTGCTCCTCCTGGACCTCAGACAGGAGGAACAGAACCAACAGCCGGGTTCTGCTCCTCCTGGACCTCAGACAGGAGAGCCCTGTGTTGGACCGAGACATGAGAGACAGACAGTCCTCATCCACTTAGAGTCAAGGATTCATGTTCAAGGACTGTAATCACCTCTTGTGTTGCATTCAGGGTGGATTGTGTGTGTGTGATTGTGTGTGTGTGTGTGTGTGTCCTTTGGAGAGACACCAGTCTGAAGGACCTGTTGGTCTTATTGGCTCTAGAGGTTTCCTTGATGTGATAGCATTGTTAATGAAGTACTCCAGATAAATGCAAAAAGACCGGTATTAGTATTATTATATAAATATAGGTATATATATGTTCATTATATTTATATAAGCTGCCTTAGTGTGGATCGCACACGGGCAGAATAGTGCCCTGCGGGGAGGGCTCCTTGCCCGGATTAAACTTTGGCGGACTAAACTCTTTTGTCCGCCAGAACGGGGACTGAAGAAAAACACAAATACAAACCCAACCCCAACCCTAACCCCAACCCCAACCCCAACCCTAACCCTAACCCCAACCCCAACCCCGACCCTAACCCCAACCCTAACCAAACTACAACCCTAACCCCAACCCTAACCCAACCAATAACAAACCTAACCCCAACCTAACCCTAACCTAACCCCAACCCCAACTAACCCCAACCCTAACCCCAACCCTAACCTAAACCAACTAACTGCTAACCCCAACCTAAACCCAACCCTACAAACCTAACCCCAACCCCAAACCCAACCCCAAACCTTTGACCAACCCCAACCCTTGACCCTAACTAACCTAACCAACCTACAACCCCAACCTAATTTGACTACCTAACCTCAACCTAACCTAACCCTAACCCCAACCCCACCTGACCCTAACCCAACACTACAACTAACCCCAACCTAACCCCAACCGACCTAACCCCAACCTAAACCAACCTAACCCAACAGCCCTAACCCAACCCCAACCCTAACCCCAACCCCAACCCCAACCCTAACCCTAACCCCAACCCCAACCCCGACCCTAACCCCAACACTACAAACCTAACCCCAACCCCAAACCTAACCCCAACCCCAACCCCGACCCTAACCCCAACACTACAAACCTAACCCCAACCCCAAACCTAACCCCAACCCCAACCCCGACCCTAACCCCAACACTACAAACCTAACCCCAACCCCAACCCGACCCTAATGTTTTATTACCTTTTTAATATATAATTCTGATATTTTGAGTGAAGGTGTTGTTTTGTTTTAACTCCTGTTTTCTGCCTTGCCTCTGCTCCTGTGTTTTATTATTTTAATCCTTTTAGTTTTTGATGGTGGGGAATTTTATTATTTTCATGCATTTTATAAAGAACCGCAACACAAAACACCTCTCCTCTCCTCGACAACGTTCATTTCTTCACCATATGACAGGTGCTTCCACTCGACAGGTCAATGTGAACCCTTCAATTACACCATTAAGCTTCAATGTCAGCCACGTTTGAATTAATAAAGCCGTATAATTATGCGGGGCGGTGATGTCATCGTCATAGGAACCCGGAGACCGCGAGGTCCGGGAGCCGTGGCCTCCCACCAGAACATCCCTCCATCCACCGGCCGCCGTGCCAGAGGCCGACTCGTACCCAGCTGCTTCAGAGCCGTGTGGTGACATCTGGGTGGAGGCGAGCCAGAGAGACTCTGAGGATGGATGAGGCCGCGGGGCGCCGCGGGAAGGGGGCGGAGCCACGGGGGCGGAGCCACGGGGCCTGTGGGCAGCGCCGCGCTCGCCGGGCGCTATTTCCAAAAGGAGAAGCTTGTAATTAACAATAAAGCGTCCGTATTATACTGCCGACTTCCTTGGAAAGTCTGTATTTTTACTGGGCAGGGCTGCACACACACACACACACACACACACACACCCTGCTAGCCACAACCCCCCCCCCCCCCCCCCCCCCCCCGTCCACACACACACACACACACCTGAAATAGATCAGAGCGCCGGCTCTCGGCTGGAGGAAGCGGAGCAAGGGAGTGGACTGATGCTCTGGACAGTGGGGTCAAAGGGTGTGTGTGTGTGTGTGTGTGTGTGTGTGTGTGCGTGTGTGTGTGTGTGTACACACACACTCGGCTCGGCCCGCTGACGCCGCAGGAGGTGTGCAGAGTCAGGTGAAAAGTAAAAAAAGAGAAGAGGAGAAAAAAAAGAAGGGAACTTAGAAAGAGAGGGTCAGTGATTCTGAATCCAGCCACGGAGGAAACACCCAGCTAACCACACCGCTGGAAATAGGCAACGAGAGGAGGAGGAGGAGGGGGAGGGGGAGGAGGAGGAGGGGGGAGGGGGAGGATGAGGGAGGAGGAGGGGGGGGAGGGAGGGAGAAGAGAAGAGGTAGGAGGTAGGAGGCAGGAGGGAGGAGGGAGGACAAGGGGTGACTAAGGGGCACACCTAAGTGGGCGTGTGCTTCTGAGTGGGGTGAGCTGGTGTGGGTGCCAAATGATGGCCAACAGTGTGTGTGAGTGTGTGTGTGACAGTGTGTGTGTGTGTGCGTGTGTGTGTGTGTGTGACAGTGTCTGTGTGTGTGTGTGTGTGACAGTGTGTGTGTGTGTGTGTGTGACAGTGTCTGTGTGTGTGTGTGTGTGTGTGTGTGTGTGTGACAGTGTGTGTGACAGTGTTTGTGAGAGTGAGTTAGTTAGTGTGACAGTGTGTGTGTGTGTGTGAGTGTGACAGTGTGTGTGTGTGCGTGTGCGTGTGTGTGTGTGTGTGTGTGCGTGTAGCAGCAGATTATCACTAAAGTATTGTTTCTATATTCCTACAAACTAAAACTAAAACTTAAAAACGCAACAGGTCCACTGGTCGCACAGCAGTCCTCTGAGGGAGGGATGGGGAGGGGGGGGGGAGGGGGGGGGAGACAGCTTCCTCACCCGTTGACGTTAAAAATAGCAACGGCTGAACTCCAGGATTCACTCCACTTCGCCTCATTAACCCGTGAGGCGGCCAGCGGTAATGACTCTCCTCACCGCGACTCATCGGTTACAACAACAATGAACCCAGAAGAGACTCTGAACATCGTAGAGGACACGTAGACGTCGTACACGAGGCGTAGACGTCGTAGAGGACGCGTAGACGTCGTAGACGAGGCGTAGACGTCGTAGAGGACGCGTAGACGTCGTAGAGGACGCGTAGACGTCGTAGACGCAGCGACGCCGAGACGCAGCGTCGTGAGAGGACGCGTGACAGGCGTGGACGCGAGCGTCGTGAGGCGAGGCGTGAACGGCGAGCGCGTAGAGACGTCGTAGAGGACGCGTAGACGTCGTACACGAGGCGTAGACGTCGTAGAGGACGCGTAGACGTCGTAGACGAGGCGTAGACGTCGTAGAGGACGAGACGCAGAGACGCCGAGGACGACGTCGAGAGGACGCAGAGACGTCGTGAGAGGACGCCAGGACGCGTAGAGAGGGCGCAGACGTCTTAGAGGACGTGTAGACTTCGTAGAGAAGACGTGTCCACCGGGCAGGAAACACACACCGGTCCTCAGAAAGGGCAATTTAATTAATATCATCCTCATCTAGAGCTGCTCACACACCATGAGGGAGGAGAGAGATGGGACTGGAGGGGAGGGTTGAGGAGACGGGGGGGCGTGGAAAGGTACAGGCAGAAAAAATCACAGGAATGGATAGAGAGAGAGAGAGAGAGAGAGAGGTGAGGGGAGGATGGGTGGGTGGGCAGAGAGTTGGTGGGGGGGGCACACAGGCATGCAGAGGGGTGAGGGGATGAATGAGGGCCATTGATAAAGGTGAGGGGAGGGAGAAAAGAGAGAGGGAGCAAAAGGGAGGGATGAGGGAGGTGGAGGGGGGAGGGGGAGGGGGAGGGGGGGGATCAAACGCTATTTACACACTGAGATTCCAGAAGAAGAAGAAAAAAAAAGAAACCGAAGGCGGCAAGGGGAACGGCGGCCGGCCGGGTGGACAGAGAGGGGGGGGGGGGGGGGCACAGAGGGCGGGCTGTGCAGAGGTCACCTCAGTTTAAAGGTGGCCCCCTGAACACCCGTCCTGTAGCGCGTCGCCACGGTTACATTGAGACAAAATTAACGACACGCCGAAAAGCCGAGAGAGCCGTGGACTTCAAGTCACACAGCCAATCCAGGAGCTCTGGGCAGCTGGGGGCGTGGCCTATGGGGGGGTGGGGGTGGGGGGTGTCAAGCGAACTGAGGGAGGGCGACTGTTGGTTCAAAGCGACGGCGGCGTCTCCATCAGAGGTCGGAAGGAGGAAGTCGAGCTTGTCTCTGGAGTTCTGATTGGCTGACTGCTTCTCAGATCTCCATCTTTACCTCCACCCGCACCACGCCGTGACGAGGAGAGCCTCCTCAGGTCAGGGTGGAGCGGACCGCCTTTCGGTGCACAGGTGGAAGGTGGATTGAGTTGCTGGCGTTAGGAAGGAGCCCTTCTCTCCAGGGGGAGGAGCCTGGAGGACAGTGCGTCTGCCACAGGAGACAGAGGTCGTGACCCCAGACCGGTCAGCTGGACCCTGTGAGGTCGAGAAGGAGGTCACGCCCCGCTGGACCTGGACCAGCTGAGCCATGAGCATCGTGAAGGCCACTTGAAGGAGAATTCAGGAGGCGAGAAGTCAATCATATCAAGCTCCTCCTCTTTTATGAACCAGCTCCACCTTCAGTCCTGGAGGCTCCGCCCCCTCAGGGAGACTGGAGACTTTCCTCTTGATGGTCTGATAGTTAGACCTGAACCAGGTTCACCTGGTCCAGACCTAGAGATGCTGCTAGAGGCTGAGAGGAGGGGGGACGCTAGGATACACTGAGCTCCTCTCCTCTAGGAGACACTGAGCTCCTCTCTCCTCTAGGATACACTGAGCTCCTCTCTCCTCTAGGATACACTGAGCTCCTCTCTCCTCTAGGATACACTGAGCTCCTCTCTCCTCTAGGATACACTGAGCTCCTCTCTCCTCTAGGATACACTGAGCTCCTCTCTCCTCTAGGATACACTGAGCTCCTCTCTCCTCTAGGATACACTGAGCTCCTCTCTCCTCTAGGATACACTGAGCTCCTCTCTCCTCTAGGATACACTGAGCTCCTCTCTCCTCTAGGATACACTGAGCTCCTCTCTCCTCTAGGATACACTGAGCTCCTATCTCCTTGTTTTAGGATACACTGAGCACCTCTCTCCTCTCCTCTCTCCATATGGACGTTTAGGATACTCTGAGCTCCTATCTCCTCAATTAATTGGAGGATTCTCTGACATGTGTTGAGGACCGGGCTTGTCGAGTTTCTGAGGGAGGATTCTGAGAGGAAAATAACTTCCCCTGCATTGCAATGGAGGAGCAGATGGAAGTCATCCCTTCACACTTTGTGATGCACTGAGGAGGAGGAGGAGGAGGAGGAGGAGGAGGCTGCTGTCAGCAGAGCATCAGTAGGACAACAATGGCTGCCCTGCTGTTAGCACGATGCTAATAATACACTCAGGAAAGCTTTATGTTACGCTCTGAAATTATAATCTGTTTAATACCGTTTATAGAGTTGGGGAGGGACTCAGCTCTGTCCCCCCGGGACGGGTCAAACAACTTCAGGACGAAATACAGTTTTTAAAAGCACATAAAGTATACTTCTAATCTTTTAGGCCATGCAGTGGCGATTTAAAAGAGCTTGACCCTGTGGTACTTGATGTGTTCCACAAATATGAGTTTATTATGAACACACTGGGCTCCATGTTGTAATAAAGTTGTAATAAAGCTGTAATAGAGTCTGATATTTAACGGCAGACTCCAGATCAGCGGAGGCTAAGCTCTCAGAGACCCCGGAGCTGACGGAGGGCCGAGGTCCATAAGGAATGCACCGGGGGAGAGGGAGGGAATGTACCACAGGGGTGTTGAGGAAGGGGGGGGGTGGCAGCGGAGGAAACACTGAGGGGGGAACAGAGGGGTCTTTTGTGAGACAGGAAACTGCCGAGACCCGGCCCTCCCCTCCGGGTACAGTAGAGCAGAGAGAAGCCAGAGGAGGGGATGGAGACGAGGAGGGAAGAGAGGGAGGAGAAGGATGAGAGGTAGGAGAGGGAAGAGAGGGAAGATAGGGAAGAGGGAGAAGAGGGAGGAGAGGAAAGAGAGGGAAGAGAAGGAAGAGAAGGAGGAGAGGGAGAAGAGGGAAGATGGGGAGAAGATAGAGGAGAGCATGCTGGGAGATGGTAGAAAGAGGACAGGTCAGAGTGAGGGTCACCAATAGAGTTCCCCAATCAGTACGACCTCGAAGGAAAGAGGGAATCGAACCATCTCGACTTCTCGAGCCGCGAGGAAAAAGATTGATTGACCGAATGACATCACGACCACAGACTGCTGCATCAGGAGGACATTATGTTTTATTTTATATTTTAATTCCCATTTATTAATTGGTTGCTGCAATAAAAAGTTCAGACTTGAATTGTAATTCCTGTTTATTTTGACGAAGTTATTATCAAAGTTGATTTATTTATTGTTTTAATTTACTGAAGCCCGGCAGATCCACTGAGGTCAGGAGAGAGGTCACGTGACTGGAGAGTGGTCACGTGACCAGAGAAAGGTCATGTGACCAGAGAAAGGTCACGTGACCTCTCTCTGGTCACATGACCGGAGAGAGGTCACATGACCAGAGAGAGGTCAAATGACCAGAGAGAGGTCAAATGACCACTCTCTGGTCATGTGACCAGAGAGTGGTCATGTGACTGAAGAGTGGTCACGTGACTGGAGAGTGGTCACGTGACTGAAGAGTGGTCACGTGACTGGAGAGTGGTCATGTGGTTGTACTGGGCCAAGCTTCCATGTGGACACATGTACAAGAAGTAAGAAAGATGTGTGAAGCAGACTAGTGAACACGGAACACATTCAAGAGGAACCGAGGAGGCGAGAAGAAGGTGGAAGGAGACGGAAGAGGAGGATAGACACGTGAGGTCTAAACTATCAACAAATACATGGGGACTAACACACCTACACATGGGGACTAACACACCTACACATGGGGACTAACACACCTACACATGGGGACTAACATACATACACATGGGGACTAACACACATACACATGGGGACTAACACACCTACACATGGGGACTAACACACCTACACATGGGGACTAACATACATACACATGGGGACTAACATACATACACATGGGGACTAACACACATACACATGGGGACTAACATACATACACATGGGGACTAACACACATACACATGGGGACTAACACACATACACATGGGGACTAACACACCTACACATGGGGACTAACATACATACACATGGGGACTAACACACCTACACATGGGGACTAACATACATACACATGGGGACTAACATACATACACATGGGGACTAACATACATACACATGGGGACTAACATACATACACATGGGGACTAACACACCTACACATGGGGACTAACACACCTAGACATGGGGACTAACATACATACACATGGGGACTAACACACCTACACATGGGGACTAACACACCTAGACATGGGGACTAACATACATACACATGAGGACTAACACACCTACACATGGGGACTAACACACCTAGACATGGGGACTAACATACATACACATGGGGACTAACACACCTACACATGGGGACTAACACACCTACACATGGGGACTAGCACACCTATACATAGGGACTAACATACCCACACATGGGGACTAACATACATACACATGGGGACTAATATACATACACATGGGGACTAACACACCTAGACATGGGGACTAACATACCTACACATATGGACTAACACACCTACACATGGGGACTAACATAAATACACATGGGGACTAACACACCTAGACATGGGGACTAACATACATACACATGGGGACTAACATACATACACATGGGGACTAACATACATACACATGGGGACTAACATACCTACACTTATGGACTAACATACATACACATGGGGACTAACACACCTAGACATGGGGACTAACATACATACACATGGGGACTAACATACATACACATGAGGACTAACATACCTACACTTATGGACTAACATACATACACATGGGGACTAACACACCTACACATGGGGACTAACATACATACACATGGGGACTAACACACCTAGACATGGGGACTAACATAAATACACATGGGGACTAACATAAATACACATGGGGACTAACACACCTAGACATGGGGACTAACACACCTACACATGGGGACTAACATAAATACACATGGGGACTAACACACCTAGACATGGGGACTAACATACATACACATGGGGACTAACATACATACACATGGGGACTAACATACCTACACTTATGGACTAACATACATACACATGGGGACTAACATACATACACATGGGGACTAACATAAATACACATGGGGACTAACATACATACACATGGGGACTAACATACCTACACTTATGGACTAACATACATACACATGGGGACTAACACACCTAGACATGGGGACTAACATACATACACATGGGGACTAACACACCTAGACATGGGGACTAACATACATACACATGGGGACTAACACACCTAGACATGGGGACTAACATACCTAGACATGGGGACTAACATACATACACATGGGGACTAACATACATACACATGGGGACTAACATACCTACACTTATGGACTAACATACATAAACATGGGGACTAACATACCTACACATATGGACTAACACACCCACACATGGGGACTAACATATCTACACATGGGGACTAAAACTCTCAGACATTAGGACTAACATTTTATCTTTTTGGTCAAATACAATGTATGTTATTCCCGTTAGGGAGTCTAGGGACCATAAAACGATAAAAATATATTATTCTAAAAAACACATTTAAACTGAAGGCATGGTTCCGGCATGGTTCTCGCCCCTCACTGCGTGGGATGTACATGCCGTCTCCATGGAGACGAGGCCAGTGGCATTGACTCCCTCACAGGCCTGGAGGTGAGAGGTCAAGGTCTCCTGTTTGAGACCAGTCTCTGCACCAAGGTTATTAAACAGGAATAACAACAACCCACTCCTCGTCTGGAGGGAAACGTCACGCTCATGAGCTTGACAGGTAAAATGCAGAAGTCCGTTTCCAGCGTGGTCCGGCTCGGCCTCTGGTTCTGAAGAGGCCCGTTGTGTCACCCCGAGTCCTTCTGGAACGTTCCACATCTCAGTCTCACTTACATTCCACGTTCCTGTGATTACAAAGCAGGAGCGGAATGATACGCCTCAGCTGGGACCCGGTCTGCAGCTCCACCCAGATCCAGATCCAGCTCCGCTCCATCGGGTCCTCCGGGTCGGCCCGGCTCACAGCGGCTCCCTGAGCCCAGAAGAGGGAGCGTGTCATTACCGAGGGACACGGGACGGTGGCTGACCAGCAATTTGGCATCCCTAAATGTCGTCTCGGGGCATTCCAGAGTTCCCACAGCCTGATGGAGGCCGAGCTGCACCACCTGCACCACCCAGAGCCGCGCCCCTCAGCGGGCCCGTTCCCCTAGAGACGGGATATGAAGTGGATGCCAACATCCGGACTGAAAGCTGCTCTCAATGCCGTCTCCATCAGGTCAAGCTGCCAGTAGCGGACGGACACGCGCTTCTTCATTACTTAAATAATCGGACCCTAAATGGTCAGACTTTAAGGAACTTGTGTTCTTTTATTTATTTATAATGGGCGGGCGAAAAATTCCTTAAAATCCAAAAGCATTTAGTTGATCTGAGCAGACAGGAGCTACTGGAACCGACTGGAACAGTGACCTTAGAGGTATATCTGACCCGTCCACAGAGGCTGTGTGTTCCTACTTCACCCCCGTGTGTATATGTGTGTGTGTGTACACCCCGTGTGTTGTATCTCCTTCACACAGGGTCCATCAGAGCGCTGACGGCGACCCCGACTTCCAAACACGGTGCAGTGAAAACATTCAGGACTCGAGAGGACAAAGTGGCCCCTGGGTATAAAAGGCGTCCGGGGAGAGAGAGTCTGGGGTCGAGAAACAGGAGGAGAGGGAGGAGAGAGCCAGAAAGAGACTGGGGAGAGACCGAGAGGTTAACCAGGAGGATGGAGGGCAGAGTGAGGAGGAGGAGGAGGAGGTGAGACGGTGTTGAGGAGAGGAGGGAACCTGAGGAAGATGGAGCATGACGGAATCTATTCAAATAAATGATAAACCATAATGAAAAGTGTTCCTCAGATCTCTGATTCATGTCGCAGCTTTGAGTGATTCTGTGCTTTTGAAATGATTTTTAAAGAGGAAACACTTTAAACTTTTGTGCTGGTGGAAATCTTTATTTTATTTTTTAAATGCAACCCTGACACATTGAGGTGGGCCTGTTACCGACGACCTGAACCCAGAGCTCCCGTCTGCTATTGATCTCTGAATGCCTCCTGGCCTGGACAGCGCCCTCATTGTGACTGCGCCCTCTGCTGGCGGCTGGCGGAACCACAGGCGGGCCGCGCCAACACAGGGGGAGTCTTACTGGGACATTTTAATGGGTGAACTATTGAGAGATTGGACTTGTATTTTTTTAGATATGGTGAAATTACTACCAACTTGCATAAAGAATGTGACCAAAAATAATAGTTAAATCCTTTAAATACTGGTGAGCAGAACTAACTGCTGAGCGGCATCACAGAGGACGTAAAAATACATTTAATAACAGGCACTGAGACGTGTACCTATGAAAACGTCCTGCTGCATTCTGATTGGCCGGGCCGCGCGAGGTGGGCGGGGCCGGAGGTGGAGCCGCGCGGGACCACGGTGGGACGGAGAGCTCGGTGCGCCCTCTAGCGGCGGCGCGGGGGGAGTGCAGGCCGGCGACCCACCGGGGCCCCTGCGGTCCTGCTGGACTGAGCGCACCGTCACGAGGCGCAGTGACGTCACAACTTATTGAACAACAAAACCCTCTGCAGAGTCGTTGACAAATAATCCTTAATGACACCTTTACTCACACGACAGGACAGAGTGAAACAAGAGATTATGACCTAGAAAAGGATTCATGGATTATTGTTGTTGTTCTCTCCACCCAGGAGCAGAGAGGTGAAGTTCCTCCACGAGAAGACGAGCGGGACACAAACAGGACAACAAACAAACACCAGAGGAGTAAACAAAGCAAGAGGGACGATCCGGTCTGATTTTACAGTTCTTGTACTTGTTTAATACTTTGTAATAAACAAAAAAGGTGAAGAGCATAGAGACGGGAAACGAGACAAATAAACAGTTTGACATTGTTGTTGTTTTTCTTTTTCAAGGTGAAGAGTAAACAATTAAGGAAGAGTCGAGATCTCAGGGGAACGGGGTTTTCTTCTTGATGGACGTGACTGATGAGTTTCTTTGGTCCCTGCCCTTCTCTCCTCCCCTGCTTCTCTAGCCCCGCCCACACTTCCTCCAGCCTAAAACAACGTCCTTCTTAAAGTGAGCCACCGTCGTCATGGCGACCCCTCCCACCAACGTGACGTTGACCTGTTGACTCCGCCCCCCCGTTCCAGTCTCAGATGCGTCTCCGTGGTTCGAAATCACCGACACAAATGGAAGAAAAACACAAAGCACCAAGAGAGGCCACGCCCCGATAGGCTCCTCCCCTCTGCCCCCCCGCCAGGGAGCACGCCCCCCCCCCCTCTGCACCAACAACAACGTGGTGACACCACCAGCACCGGGGCCCGGGGTCAGTGAGGGAGGTGGATCAGAGCGGGCCCCGCCCCCCAATATATCTAATCTATACACGATGATCAATAATTCAGTCACAGCCTGCGATCCACACACACACACACACACACACACACACACACACACACACACACACACACACACACACACACACACACACACACACACACACACACACACACACACACACACACACACACACACACACACACACACACATATATATAAAACAACATGTTTAAAATCAATAGATTTTCAGAAAGCGAGTCATTTCCAAATGTAACAAAGATGGCGACAACAGGACACTGCTCCGCAGAAAAAGGTCACGGCTCGCTGTGGGCGGACGCCACTGAGCGGCGAGGTGGGGCCCCGGCGGCGAGGAGAGGCCCCGCCTCCACAACACAGCGCCACATCCTTCTCTCTCCCAACAGTCCGAGGATCCCAGGCTTCGCGAGGAGGTGAAGGTGGAGGAGCATCGGGTCGCAGAGGTCACCGGTCAGCTGACCCCAAAACACACCGCTTAGCACCAAATGAATGAACCGGCTGCCCCCCCCCCCCCCCCCCAGCACCGTTAAAGTCTCATGGCGAGAACACGACACTGACCGCTACGCCACCCGTCTGACAGGCGGCCAGCGGTCATCACATGGGGGGGGGGGGGGGGCGCTCTCATTGCTCCCACCGGCCTCACACTAAAGATACCAACAACTCAAACCCTGACTGTGGCGCACACACACACACACACACACACACACACACACACACACATTCATCTCAAAGTTCGAGGTTGTGACATAAAAAGACATCAAAGTGCTCGTGTAAGAAGCACACCTGCTGTGGAGCACCTGGTGGAGGGGGCGGGGCCTCGTCCCGGTGGAGGGGGCGGGAGGAGGAGAGTTAGATTGATTGACACGTTGCATTATTGCCACGTCAAAATATATCAGATGCTCTTTTTCTTTTAAATCTTACACCTTTGAGCTTCAGCTGTCTCTAAACCTCGCCGTGTTCCTCTGGACAGGAAGTCCCCCGTCGGTGAGCAGGTGCCATCGCAAAATCCTCGCATCTGATTGGACGACGACGCAGCAATAAGAACCCCCCCCCGGTCGGTACCTTCAGGGCCTCCGAGGCCTCCGAGAGTCGTGGTCATTTCTAGGAGACGGGAACGTTTACAGCCACAGCTCACAAAAAGTGCATAAATGACCAGCGGCGATCGGAGGAGGGGCGGGGCGGGGGGGGGGGGGGGGGGGGGCGGCGTGCCGCGCCTGAAGCGCTACTTCCTGTATGAAATGCCAACAAACTGCCTGAATAGTGATAAAGGAAGAGAGAAAATTAAGAAAGATTCAAGTCATTCTTCGCCTCACAAAGCCCACTGTGCGTCAGGAGGGGAGGGGGCGGAGTCTGTTCAACAAAGTGCTGCCGCTCCCCTCGCCCTGGATTTCAATGCCTTGGAAAGAAAAGAAAATAAAAGCTCTCATTTCATGAGTACAGTACTTCAAAAATAGAAACTAAAACCAGTTTCAGCATGATCGTTCAAACACGAGCAGGACGCGTCTCCGCCGGCCGCGCCTTAAGCCACGCCCACACATGAATATGTAAAAACCCCGGGGGCCGAACGCCGGGCTCACCGCCACACGGGAACATGGAGGTGGATCTAGGACGTTTATTCCACCGTGTGTGAGATAAAGGGGGCGTGTCTTTGAGTCGTTACCCCTGTGTGGGGGGGGGGTTCGGGGAACAGACTTCCACATGTGTGTGAGTGTGTTAGCATGGTCATCCATGTTATCCACACGTTGCATGTCAATTCATGAGCGTCCTGATAATTAGCCAGTGTGTGTGTGTGACAGACAGTAAACCCAGCAGGGAGGGGCCTAGCGACCCAACGTGTGTGTGTGTGTGTGTGTGTGTGGGGGCCTCTAGGTGAGCTGGTGGGGGGCCTCCAGCATCTCCATCAGGAAGGTGTCAATGGGCGTGTCTCCGATCAGCTTGAAGAAGAACAGGTGCTCCAGGCACTTCAGACCAATGGAGCGCAGCGCCGGCAGCCGGAGGAGGAGCTTAGCGAACCTGGAGGAGACACGACCACGGGCACGTCAGTGGAGAACGCCGGAGACCCGGAGACGTGTGTGTGTGTGTGTGTGTGTGTGTGTGTGTGTGTGTGTGTGTGTGTGTGTGTGTGTGTGTGTGTGTGTGTGTGTGTGTGTGCGTGGTGTGTTGCAGCCTACCTGCCCTGCTGATTGGGGTACTTCTGCTTGCAGAAGGACTCGAGCGAGGCGTACACCCTCTCTCTCAGCTGCTCCACCTCGCTGGGGCTGGACAGACCTTTAGCGTCTTCAGAGGGAACGAGAAGACAACTACGTGACACGGGGAGTAGACACACTGCACCTGTTTCCACTTCTAAACTAGTTTAATTTACCACCTCATGACCAATGAACAGGTTCATCCACATGACCAATGAACAGGTTCATCCTCATGACCAATGAACAGGTTCATCCACATGACCAATGAACAGGTTCATCCTCATGACCAATGAACAGGTTCATCCACATGACCAATGAACAGGTTCATCCTCATGACCAATGAACAGGTTCATCCACATGACCAATGAACAGGTTCATCCTCATGACCAATGAACAGGTTCATCCACATGACCAATGAACAGGTTCATCCTCATGACCAATGAACAGGTTCATCCACATGACCAATGAACAGGTTCATCCACATGACCAATGAACAGGTTCATCCTCATGACCAATGAACAGGTTCATCCTCATGACCAATGAACAGGTTCATCCTCATGACCAATGAACAGGTTCATCCACATGACCAATGAACAGGTTCATCCACATGACCAATGAACAGGTTCATCCTCATGACCAATGAACAGGTTCATCCACATGGTGACTAATGAACAGGTTCATCCTCATGACCAATGAACAGGTTCATCACCATGGAAAGCATATTCATTATGGGTAAATTAACATATTTTCAGGACTTTTCCAGGCCTGGAAAAATAAAAAAAAATAAAAAAAATCATTACAAAAATTCCAGGCCGTTCCCAGGTTTTCCATGAGCCTGACCCTGAGCACGTACCCGGGTTGAAGAGGATGATGGCCCGCAGGCAGCCCAGCTCCGTCTTGTCCATCTGCATGTCCCTCATCTTGCTCACCAGCTCCGTCAGCACCCTGCGGACAGGAGGGACATCCCGGTCGGAGGCCGTTCCAGAGCGGGGAGCGGGAAGGAGGCGAGGGAAGGGGACAAGAAGGAGACGACGATGAGGAGACAAAAAGAGAGCGGGAAAACAATAAAAATAAGAGGAAGAAAGGGGGGGGAATAAGAGAGCAAGAACAACAGAGAGGGACCAGACTCCGTCGTCAGGTCGTAGTCATGGTTACTGCTCAATGGAATACGGCTGTGTGTATAAACCAGAGGGGGCGTGGCCTGTTCTACAGGTTCAACGGCAAAACGACAAACAAACGCTGGATAAACGGCGAGGAGGAAAACTGCCACCGATATGGGATGTTCTTCTTCTCCACTTCATGCAGTCGGTGTGTTTGTAATTTACTGCTAGCTAATGATAAAAAGCGACGCTGGCTGGAGAGAGAACACGTCATGGAGTTTCCTGTGAGGCTACACCTCCTCTCGCCCGTGTTCCACCGGCTCTACACGCCTCCATCCTCCATCCTCCATCCTCCATCCTCCATCCTCCGAGCTCATATTTTAGACCCAGGACGCCTCATTCTCAGATTATTTTGATATTCAATTCCCCGTGCTGAAGGTGTGAGCAGTGACTCGAGGGGCGAGGGAGGAAGAGTAGAGGACTCTGGACACTGCTTTATTTTAGCTTCACACGCTAAATAATCTTTCGGACGTGAACACGACTCATTTGGATTCTCAAACAAAGATTTTCTCTCGCGTCTCCCGGCGAACGAAGAGTGAAACAACGGCAGGGTTCTTACACATGTTGACCGATGGATTTCCAGGAATTTTTCATGACTTTTCCAGGACTTTAAAACAAATTTCCATCACCAAACTGAAATCTCGGTATAAACATGAACAACGCAGAACATATTGCGTATTGAGAGCGTACGCCGGCTTATATTTTCAGCGTCTTTATTTAAAAACATATTAATTATTTCAAACTCGGCGTAAATGAACATGTGATCGTAACACATTTCCAGGACTTTTCCAAAACTTTTATGATTTATGTTTTTTCCAAGACTTTTCCAGGCCTGGAAATGACCATTTAAAAATTCCATGACTTTTCCAGGTTTCCCATGAGCGTAGGAACCCTGAACGGAGAACGAGAACAGCAAAAACAAAACAAAACCCGGGTTCACCAAACCCTCCCACCACGCGTGGCGTGTCACAAGCTCTGTGCTCCATGTAAAGCTCTGGAGGAACCGCCGCTCTGTCGGGTAAGTCGAGAGCTGCTCTGTTATTGGATTCTTTGTTCACGTGGGAAACACAAATGGGGGGGGGGGGGGGGGTACTTTAAATGCCATCCATTTCATTCTTCTCTATGCTTCGCATGGCTCCTCGAGGCGCCACAAGCGTTTGTTTTGGGGAGAAAAAGACGAGCAGCCCCCTGCGGGCTCCTGGCGGCCGACGCCACGGACCAAACAGAGTCTAAGTCAAAATGCAGAACTGCTCTTTGCCGTCTGAACCGTGACCTCTACCGGGGGTCGGGTCGTACCACCCGCCGCCACTCACACCTCGTGTATCTTGTGCAAGAGAGCCCAAGAAGAGCCTCGGCCTGCAGGCTCTGAGTTTGGAGAGGAGGGGTTTCAGAAAGGTGTTTGTGTGGAGGCGTAATTACCTGTCAAATATGGCCCCAACCTCGGCATTGTGCGCCCTGTGTGTTCAATCACAATGTGTTATTACAATGTCATTACACAGTTACATTGTTATAACAGAACTGTTGTCTGAGCCCCGAGGGTCAGCGCTCACATAGGACTTCACACCGACTCTGGCGTGGGACACAGCGCTCGCTGTGGGTTTTCAGACCGTCTGCATGAGGATTGTTCACATAATGCCGTTTGATTCATCACCGATATTCCTACAGGTGTACTTTGATAAACATTTGATCTGCTTTATGACAAACTCTAGTCTTCACATGGATTAGGATAAGCAGAGGAGGTTATGATCAATCTTAGGAGCCAAATGCATTAGAGCAGAACATCATTAGTACACATGTTCAGTAAACAACAAGCTCAGCCTTCAACAGGTGTTCCTTGCTAAGCATACATCAAGACCTCCAACTCATCTAGATTATTCCTTTAAAAAAGATATCTGACCAGGGTACATCGTGTAGCTGCTGACACGGACAATGAATGCCAAATCTGGGGTGGATGGGACCTTTCCCTGAGGAGTTATAGCGTTATAAAGTGCCACCCGATGGTGGCGATAGAGAGCGGCATTAAATCGACTATAGCGGGGCGATTCCTGGGGGTACCTGGACCAAAAGGACATACGTGGGACCGGTTGGACCCGGGCTATCAACTAGAAAAGAGACCACATCTCTGGGACCCCTACATCGAAGTTACCTGGATACTTGTCCCACATTTCTCCTTTGAGAGATACAATTAAATCAGAGCCAAAAGGGAGAATCGGTTCTCTTGGTTTTCATTCATCGTCCAACCAACGCCACCACAGGAGCAACGGCCTCAAGTCTCATTCTCTCCAAACTAACAATCAAAACCCCCTTTCCATCCTTCTAATGATGGAAAGTCTCAACATTAGGGTTTAGAAACTCACCGTCGGTTCATGTCGACGATATGAAGGTGAATAAATGAGAAGGAGTCACTGGACTGTGGCCATCGACTGAAAAACGGAGGCTGAACGTGCAAAAACGCAACAATATCCAGAACCAACCAACCGGATGATATCTTGACTTGTCCTAGTGAAGAGGCCCCGCCCCCTGCGAAGAGGCCCCGCCCCCTGTGTAGACACAGAGGGCTCGCTCAGGTAATTCTACTCCCATGACAACATGGTGAGAAATGGTTTTCCTTCATAACAATAGATCCACCTAAATGTTTCCTTTAAGAAAGTAAATAAACAACAAACAACCAAAAAGGTAAACAGAAATCAACAAAAGAAAAGAGAAGACATTAAAACGTAAAAGATGGGCACCGACTCTCTTCATTCTGGTCTTTGGTCGTCGGTACCCACCTTTACGGCTTGTTCAATGATTTGTTATCAAATGTTCCGCTTCTCTTTTGTCATTCTGTTGTTTCTTTCTGTAGAAAGCAGCAGTGCTAGCGCTGCTCTGGCTCCCCCCCTAACATGTTTAGTTCGTCCTCCAGGGCGGAGCAGGAAGCAGAAGCTGAAGCAGGAGCGAGGAGAGAGGAGAGAGGAGAAGGAGAGAGGAGAGAGCAGCGCCACGAGAAGAGGGGAAGCATCGAGCCGTCTGCCAGAAGCGAGCCGTAAACCTGAACTAATCCCGTATAACAATGTAATTACTGTGTAACTAACAGTGAACGGACACATTGTGATGACCTTTGATGTCTTTGAGCGTCTCCACCTCTGGGCGACATCCTCGTGTCCACCAGCGTTACCATTATTACGGGTCACGTCCTCCTCAAGTGAAACCGGTACCTCATTATTAGTCCTAGTGACGTCGGAGGAACCCTTTGATGGTTGAGAGCAGGTTCACGTCCCGCTCTGGTTTCCTGTGGTGATGGAATAAGTGTTTCAGGGTCTCAAACCAACGTGCGCGTGACGGATTAGATGGGATTGTGGACGACTCTGGACTTATTTATCGTCTGTGACTTTGGATATCGCAATAAGTTAAAACCGTCTGTCTGTTTTAAGGACTGCGTGACAGCACAGTGATGTCATTGTCCTTCCTCACGGTTCCATCAGTGACGTTAGCCCCGCGCTCATTACATCACTGAGGATTATGTTTCCAAAAACTCAATTCATGAAGATTCAAACCTACAATATCTTCGGAATATCGATATTGAGGTATTGGGTCAGAAGTAGTGATTTTCTTAATATTTTTACATTTTAGATTTTTTAAATATTTTTTTAAAGAAGGGAAAGAGTCCGGTGAACACCAACATCTATTCCATGAGTCGTGTCTCGATGGCGAGGCGTTCAGTTTCACTTCTGCCCGAGTCGGAGTCAGTTTGAGTGGTTTTTAGATTTAGGATTATGAAGCTCCTCGTATTAATTATTATTAAATAACGCTAACATGAGCTTCTCCTCGGGGAAACGGGAAGGAACGCCTCCTGCTTCATCCCATTGGCCGCCTCGGCCGAGTGTCGCAGTGATGAGCGGCGCTCCTCAAGTTGAGAATAGTTCAACTTTTAAGCGCGCTTGAAAACCGCACCGCGTGGCGTTTAAAAGGCCGTGCCAGGGAATCAACGGTTTTGCGGGCGGTGCGTTTTTGAGAGGCGCGACTGGTGTGATGGAGCCCCCAAAGATGATTTGAATCGTACGATCAGTTCGAGTCTGGTCCATGTCAAGAGTGTGATTACTTAACGGCGAGACGAGATCACAGGACCGTTGTTCTTCAGTGAGCGGGAACTATCATATTCCTGTGATTCTCAGGGCTTTAAGGGACGGGCTCAGACTCGTTAGTGTTGGACGTTTTCGGTTGACGTGTCTCTGGGTGAGCGTGAGCCCCCCCCCCGCCCGCCCCCCCCCCCAGCGTGCCGCCGCCCTACAAGCACTACGGAAGCAAAGTCTCTCAGCCAATCACTGCCGACGCAGAACACAGCAGCCAGCCAACCACAGGCGAGTATCACCCCGTCGCCACTCCAGCTACGCCGGAACAATCCATGTGCGTACGCGTCATTACTTTAACTCTCAGGACCGGCGTGGCGGACTCTGCCCGGCGCCTCGGGCTCCGCTGCAGGCGGTTCCTCAGTGGGAACACTTTAGCTCTTCGGGCGTATCGTCGGTGGGGGCGTGTCCTCTGGGGGCGTGTCCTCCGTCGGGCCTCCGGTGTGGTGTGCGTGTGGTGCTCGGTGCACACGTGTCTGGTAGTACCTGTCAAAGATGGCGCCCACGCCGGCGCTGTGGGCGCTGCTCCGGTGGACGTGCAGGCCGGTGGCCAGCAGGATGCCGTCCTTCACGGAGATGGAGCGGTGGGAGAACGACGCGATCAGCAGCTCGTTCCAGCCTGTCGGCGGGTTCAAGAGGTCAGTCAGCGGAGTCAGGGAGAGACAAACGGAGACGGTTCAGAGGACGGAGGTGGACGGTCACTTGTCCATCAGGACAAGCCACCGTCCACGCCACGGACTAGAGGAACCGCGGACCGAACCGACGATTCTTTTTCAAAACCGTACAACAACGATGCAAAACTTTAGAAATGATTCCTTTCGATAAGAGGTACGACTAATGATCAGTTCCATGTTGATAATGAGACAAAGAGCTGAGCCTACAAGATAAATGACATCATGAATTAACTCTGTAAAAATTCCTTCTGGTCTCATGACCTCTATTGTTCATCTGGTCACATGACATCTATTGTTCATCTGGTCACATGACCTCTATTGTTCATCTGGTCACATGACATCTATTGTTCATCTGGTCACTTTAACATCTATTGTTCATCTGGTCACATGACATCTATTGTTCATCTGGTCACATGACATCTATTGTTCATCTGGTCACATGACCTCTATTGTTCATCTGGTCACATGACATCTATTGTTCATCTGGTCTCATGACATCTATTGTTCATCTGGTCACATGACATCTATTGTTCATCTGGTCTCATGACATCTATTGTTCATCTGGTCACATGACATCTATTGTTCATCTGGTCACATGACATCTATTGTTCATCTGGTCACATGACATCTATTGTTCATCTGGTCACATGACATCTATTGTTCATCTGGTCACATGACATCTATTGTTCATCTGGTCTCGTGACATCTATTGTTCATCTGGTCACGTGACATCTATTGTTCATCTGGTCACATGACCTCTATTGTTCATCTGGTCACATGACACCTATTGTTCATCTGGTCTCATGACATCTATTGTTCATCTGGTCTCGTGACATCTATTGTTCATCTGGTCACATGACATCTATTGTTCATCTGGTCACATGACATCCATTGTTCATCTGGTCACATCTGGTCACATTACATCTATTGGTCATCTGGTCACATGACATCTATTGTTCATCTGGTCACATGACATCTATTGTTCATCTGGTCACATGACATCTATTGTTCATCTGGTCACATGACCTCTATTGTTCATCTGGTCACATGACATCTATTGTTCATCTGGTCACATGACATCTATTGTTCATCTGGTCACATGACATCTATCACGACATCTATTGTTCATCTGGTCACATGACATCTATTGTTCATCTGGTCACATGACATCTATTGTTCATCTGGTCACATGACATCTATTGTTCATCTGGTCACATCTATTGTTCATCTGGTCACATGACATCTATTGTTCATCTGGTCACATCTATTGTTCATCTGGTCACATCTATTGTTCATCTGGTCACATGACCTCTATTGTTCATCTGGTCACATGACATCTATTGTTCATCTGGTCACATGACATCTATTGTTCATCTGGTCACATGACATCTATTGTTCATCTGGTCACATCTATTGTTCATCTGGTCACATGACATCTATTGTTCATCTGGTCACATCTATTGTTCATCTGGTCACGTGACATCTATTGTTCATCTGGTCACATCTATTGTTCATCTGGTCACATGACCTCTATTGTTCATCTGGTCACATGACATCTATTGTTCATCTGGTCACATGACATCTATTGTTCATCTGGTCACATGACATCTATTGTTCATCTGGTCACATGACATCTATTGATCCTCCTCTATTCTCTCCTGAAGGGTTCTTCCCTTTATTCCCCTGAAAATGTTTTTTTCTATTTCTTTTGAGTTGTTCCTGATCTGATGAGAGGTCAAAGGTCAGGATGTCTATGTGTACAGATTATAAAGCCCTCTGAGGGGAGTTTGTAATTTGTGATATTGGGCTGTACACAATAAACTGAATTGAATTGAATTAAAAGAAAACCAACGACAGGTCACTTCCAGGTTTGGCCGCCAGCGAAAAAGCGTCGGCCAGATTCGCTTCACTCCCCCGCCAAAATAAAAACCGACCGAGTGTCTCGTAGCCGTCAATAGCGGCAGACGGACAACACGTCATGGAGAAGAGGGAGGAGCCGCGACTCACCCGCCCGCAGCAGGATGACCTGGTCGTCCAGGGCCAGCTCGGAGAAGTGGGGGATCCTCTTGGCCCACTCCACCAGCGTGAACAGCTGCTTGTCGGCCGCCTGGCAGATGTTGGTGACGGGATCGTTGGGCTGAGGGAAGCAGATGTTTACGGGCAGACGGTCAGAAGGGGGAGACGAGCGGCAGCCGACAGTCGGTCGGCGCTCCCTCCGGACGACTCACAGAGCTGCCCCCGGAGCCTTCGTCCGTGTGAAGCTCCGTCTTCTGCTCCACGGCCATCTCCGCCTCCAGGATCTTCTCCACGGGCATCTCCTCGTTCACCACGCTGGTCGACTCCGCCTCGCCGTCACGCTCACGGTTCCTCTGGCGCTCCTCCTGGACGGCTGCAGGGAGCAGAGGAGGAGAACGATGAGGGACGAGCAGACAGAGTCAGAACAGCACGGAGGATTTGTTGTGTGTGTGTGGTGGGGGGGAGGGAAGAGGAAGAGGAAGAGGAGGGCACGATGGACGAATGGAGAAGCAGGAAAGGTGCCAAGGGATGGACAATGTACCGAAGCAAAGGGCTCAGAGGACATCATTTAATAACAGCAAAAGAAAGAGAACGAGAGGAAGAGCAAACGAGGAGGAGGAGGAGACCAGACAACAGGATGAGAGGATTGAAGGTGAAGAGAAGGAATGAGGGATACGTAATGGTGCAGGGAGAGAAACAATGAAATAAATAAAAGTGTAAGAGCAAAATAACGAGACAAATAGAAAAGAGACAAATGTGAACAATTCATGTTGAATCCAAAGTCTCTCATTCACTCTTTCATACTCGCTTTTTAAACTTCCGAATCATTATTAATATTAACTAATCGTTTTTAAGCACCGATAAGGAGGGAATTACAAAATAAAATGTAGGATTTTAAAATCTGAAAATCTGGATTCTTCCCTCATCTTTTCACGTCTAATCCAGATTAAGTACAAATCACTTTCTAATCTCCATGAAGTCCAATAAATATTGTTGGAGCTTGTTGGCTTGGTTTTTATTTTTTTTTAATTTGTATTTATTTTGGTACTTCAATACGTCAATAATGATTTGGGAAATAATAAAGTAAAATGTTATATTTTTCCTTCACATTGTCTAGTATAGACGTTACTTTGTGTTTCTGTTTAAATGTTGAATTAAATCAAACTTTATAGTTTTAATCATGTATCTGGATTAATAAAAACTACATTAGAACGCATCACGATAACGGTGTAGTTGAGTTGACCCTAGCGAGGCGCTCCACTTGACCCAACCCTGGTAACTCCAATTATTTCTACCCCCCCCCCCCTCGTAGGTGTCCTATGGGAGCTGTCCTCTCCCTTAACAACAACAAAATGGGCGGAGCCTTCAGTCCAATTCTAGCTGTGGAGTTTTGCAGGCGACCAAATGAAACTGCACAAAGTTATAGAGACATGCGAGACTGAGGCTGACTGAGGCTGCTGAATGAAGAACATCCCAGAAGGACCGGCCATCTTGGGACCCCCGACTGGCTCCCCGTCCTCTACTTGAGGGTCGAAGTCCTCCCTGCTCACCAAGTACGAGCAGAACGTTTACAAAGCGCCGACCTGCAGGCCCGCAGACCTACGTCTCCAGAAGGCCGTCAGTTACTTCATGTTTGTTGTGCCTCTGGTTTCTTGGAGAGCATGAAGCCACTCTGGTTCTGTGTGAATGACCAACGCCGAGGAGAAGAACTGAAGCAGTCGTTGGTGGTTTTAATTCATTCTTGATCAATAGCGTGACTGGGAACCCTCTAAAGAACGCTCCATCCGTTTGAGTCCGACTTAACATCAGGCGTCACAAAGACGTAGATAAACCGCGCCGAGGGTAACGGGGAACAGGAAGTGGCGTGCGCGTCGCCACGCCGGGTTTTGAGACGTCGGCTCGTGGCGGAAAGCTCCCAAAATATCTCTGTGGGAAATTCAAAAGGTCATCTCTCCTTCCTCTACCAATCAAAAGCATCCTCAGAAGTTAACCCCGGTGGACGAAAGGGGAACTGCTCTGAGGCCGACCAGGTGGGCGTAAACAACAACAACAACAACAGGATGGAGATTTAAAGAGTGGGCATACGCGGCTAACTCTCCCTGCCTTTAAAGGTGTGTGTGTGTGTGTGGGGGGGGGGGAGTGTCTTTAAAACGATCTCCTGGCATCTCTCTCTGTTATCGCTCACTCATGCAGACACACACACACACACACACACACCCCTCCCTCTTCTCCTTACATCTGTCGTTCATCTTGGCCACTACAGAAGGAGGGATGGGGGGGAGAGAGAGAACGAGAGGAAACAAAAAGAGGAAGAGAGGGGGAAAGGGGGTTAGTGTATACAAGGCTCACCCACCACCCCGTCTCCCTCTCTGCCGCTCCTTCTGTCTAGCCCCGCCCCCTTAGTTCATCACACCTGCTACAGGTAGCGAGGCGTCCCCAACGAGTCACGGAGGAGGTGTAACGGTCTGGTCGGTCGACTTCTCCAACAAGATGTTTGGAGCGAGCGCTGCAGCTACGGGGGACACACCGGGCGGGGGCGGACCATTTCTTTTAAAAGGGGACATATTACGCCATCTTTCCACAAGTTGATCTGGTTCCTTGGGGTCTTAATGTAACGTTTGTAACATATTTTGGTCAAAATACCACAAGAATCATTTCAAACAGCCTTTTTACCAGAAACACCTCCCACAGATTGACTTGTTCCGAGTGCCTGTTCCTTTAAATGCTAATGAGCCAGCCCCAGAGGGGGGGGGGTGGGGGTGCTAGTGAGAGTGTGAACGGCAGAGCTCTGATGCGGCGAGCTCATGGCTTTGCCGCGCAAGAAAAAAAAAAGTTAATCAGCCGCCGGCCGCTCTCTCCATTCAGCACCTCACATTTTTTTCAGCGCAGAACTTCCAGAATGTGTCCCCTTTAACTCCAGCGTACACAAGACGACCAACCGGAGCTCTGAGCTCTGAGTCGAGTGCCTGACGCCTCCTCTCGCTCCACGGCCCTAACGTCCGTCTAGAAATGGGAAAGAGGTTTCAGGTTTGCTGCTCCTCGGGGTTTTCTGCAGACTGATCCGGACTAGGGGAACCGGTTCTCTCTCCAGGTGTTTTAAACATAGATTCAAAGAGTTGGAGCTTCATCTGGTTGTAGATGTTTTCTTTGACGGAGGTGTGCGCTCCTGTGTGAACTGAGTTATGATGACTCAAGTCTTAGTTTTGGTTTCATTCATGCTGTCATCTAAACAAATTATCTTTCTTTTTTTTATACTGTCTGTCTATTGTTTTATGTTGTATTGTCTGACACTGTGAGTCATGGTCTACTGCTGCTGTCTGGGCAGGACTCTCTTGTAAAGGAGTTTTCATCTCAATGAGGCTTTTCCTGGTTGAATACGTTTTAAAAATGAAATAAAAGGTAATGAGTGAAGCGTTCGCAGGTTTGGAAGCTCACAGAGGAAAAGTCTTCCACAAGAAGCAGCTCCACTGTCCCTCATCGGACTCAACACTACAGGGATCTTTAAAAACAAAGGCGCCGACTTATTAAACAAACGGATTCATCAGCGCACTAGAACATAAGAGGCGTCGTAATGTGCTGCGTGTATAATTAGTGTGGTAAAGCCCGGTACGCCGTTCAGTGAGCTCTCACCAGCAGTCCTAACATCAGCAGAACAAACCGAGACGTGACGTAAACTCATGATGGTTTGGATGTTTGATGTCAGACAAACTCGTCCTGGAGTTAACGCGCCGACGGGACCCGACGCCGCAGTTTACACTTCAAACTGTGACGGGAATCTGTCTGCACGGCCTTCTGGTGTCTCGATAGACTCAGTTTGGAGGCGGGGCCTCAGCTAGACTCAGTTTGGAGGCGGGGCCTCAGCTAGACTCAGTTTGGAGGCGGGGCCTCAGCTAGACTCAGTTTGGAGGCGGGGCCTCAGCTAGACTCAGTCTGGAGGCGGGGCCTCAGACAGACTGCAGTCTGGAGGCGGGGCCTCAGACAGACTCAGTTTGGAGGCGGGGCCTCAGACAGACTCAGTTTGGAGGCGGGGCCTCAGACAGACTGCAGTTTGGAGGCGGGGCCTCAGACAGACTCAGTTTGGAGGCGGGGCCTCAGGCAGACTGCAGTTTGGAGGCAGGGCCTCAGGCAGACTGCAGTCTGGAGGCGGGGCCTCAGGCAGACTGCAGTTTGGAGGCGGGGCCTCAGGCAGACTGCAGTCTGGAGGCGGGGCCTCAGGCAGACTGCAGTCTGGAGGCGGGGCCTCAGGCAGACTGCAGTTCCCCCTATAACCTCACTTCCCCGGAGTCAACGCCAGCAGACAGACCACTGGTTTCACCGGCCGCGTAAAGCACAACCTAGATAAGTTTTGCCGTGTAAGACGGCGTTACCCCGGTTACTTAGAACAATAATAACGTTAGCGCTAATTACAGCTGCTCTTTATAAGCCTTTGTGGTGGTTTAATAAAGACATGACCTCCAGTGTATTTCACTGATGTCTCTGCCCACGAGTAACTGAGAGTTGGGTGTTCTTCAGAGGAAAATGTCATCGTGCTTTACTTCTCCTTTCTCTTGATTGGTGATGTTGGGGTTTGCAGATGAAGAAGACTCTAAAACTATTAACACAGCTGAGACGTGTCCTTCGAGTGGAAGAGCCGTTAGCAGCTCAGTGTACTTTCATTTACTGTTGACCTTCATGTGAAGCGTCCACATAGTTTAATGAATAATAAAGATGATATTTGGGTGTTCAATTTTTGTCCAATCTGAATTTGCAACATAACAAATAGCCGGGTACATGTAGTACTACAATGTATTCCTGTTCAGTAGAAGTATACAGTTAGTAGCATACAGCCGAGTTGCATATATATCTATCTCTCTCTATGTATACGTATATATATATATATATATATATATATATATATATATATATATATATATATATATATATATATATATAGATAGATAGATAGATATATAAGTGCTTTGCGGGCCTATTATATTTTAGAGTACAGAATAATTAGTTAATCATCATAATAAATCTTGGTTGCCGATCGTACCTTCACGCTATATTTTTTTACCCTAAATCCCCAAGAATATAATGAAGAGCTATGATAGAAATCAACAGCAAAAAGACTCCAAATGTCAGAAAACATGAAGGGCAGAGGATACCTTTTATATTTTATACGAGTGTCGTTCAGTAGATTACAGAAAACTAGTCGTGTCCCCCAGCTTTGAGCAAAAAAAAGGCCCCCACTTCTCTTCTTCTTAACTATAGGATTTACTTTGTGTGTCCAGCATGATGTTCAGCCTGGAGCTGGGAAACAGTCGCCAGAGGCAGGTTGGCAGAACGTGTGATCCATGTTCTTCTATGGTATTATGATGGGTAGTGGGCTCTTTAGTGTCAGTGTTGCAGGAAACCAACGCGTTGCATCATCACCATCACCGAGGAGCGCCACGCGGGGAGCAGTGCAATGTGTTAGGCCCCTCCCCCTCAACGACGGTCGGACATTCTTGTCCCAGATGTGGAGAGGACAACACGTGATATGAGGGTCTGATCAATCAGATCAATCGGAAGGAAAGTTAAGAAATGGTTTTAAGAGCTTTCGGTCTTCAAATACCTTTAAATGCAACTTTAAGCTTAAATCAAATGACCGTAGTATTCAGATCTAAAACCCAGTGTGTTGGGCGGTGAGAGGGACTTATTGGCCGGGGTCCTGAGCGGGGGGGGGCGCGCTCACCTTCTCTCTTCATGCCGTTGGCCAGGCACTTCTGGTAGCGGCAGTACTGGCAGCGGTTCCTCTGCCTCTTGTCCACCATGCACACTTTGCTGTCCCGGCAGGTGTAGCTCAGGTCTTTGCGCACCGTCCTCTTGAAGAAGCCTTTACAGCCCTCGCAGCTGTAGACGCCGTAGTGCTTACCTGGAGGGGCGGGTGGGGGGGGCAGAAGCAAAGAGGTGAGGCGAGAGCACGGACAAGTCCAGAGGCGTGGCCACGGCCTGCGTGCTCAACGACCTCAGGGCCTGGAAGGAGGCTCCACAAGGGAGTCGGGTAGTCACCAGAAGATCGGTCCCCGCAGATGGAGCAGAGGCGCTTCTGGGAGAGCATGGGCCCCGGGCTCGGGGGGGACATCTGCCTCAAGCCCAACGGGGGCTTCACGTCATCGGAGCTGCTCACGGCGTGGAGCCCGGACATGGACACGGTGGAGTTGATCTGGAGGGCAGAGTGAGAAGAACCGCGGCGATGAGAAGGTCACGACCCCCACGCTACTGCTGCAATAAGGCAGCGCAGTGATTCTCAACTGGTGGGTCGTGACCGGCACGTTTGTAGCGGGTCGCGGGCCTCTGTCTGGTTGTTCTACTTTTCATCCTGTGATTTTATTTTGAAGGGACGTCTTTTTTTTTGCCGGCTCGTCCCTCCATGTTTTCAGCAGCGTGTGCCAGTTTGGATCAAAACATCCTGATATGGGGGAGACTTTTGGTTTTTAGGATAAATAAATTAAACATCCTACTAAGCATTAAAAATTAATAAACTAGAACGGGCACTCGGTAGAGCGCACAGCTTCGCATATCACAAGATTGGGCATTGGATTATGAACATGTTGGCATTAGTTGTATGACAATTGGATAAAAATGGACAAATTGGTAAAATATAGTAAAAATAAGATTGACCTTTTCGTGACCTTGACCTTTGATCCGATCGATCCCAAAATCTAATCAAATGGTCCCCGGATAAACACCAATCATCCCACCAAATGTCATGCGATTCGGTTTAATACTTTTTGACTTCTGCCAATAACACGTACACATACAAATACACGGCGATCAAAACATTACCTTCCGCATTTCAATGTGAAGCTAATAATAAAATGAGGAACCCTTGATGTAAAAGACGTAGTCAACATCCTCACCCCCCCCCCCCCCCCCCCTTACCTGCGGGCTGCTGATGGGCCCGTAGCCCACGGACGGCGTGCCGGGGAGGCAGGGCGAGCCCAGCGAGGAGCTGATGACGGAGAAGGGCGAGCCGATGCTGCTGATGGGGCTGTTGACCCCGCTGGTGGTGACGGGGGGCGGCGAGGTCATGGAGGCCGCGGGCGAGGGAACCGGCGGAGGCGAGCGCTGCCCCGATGGAGGGGAGGAGACGGACGAGCTGTCCGGGCTGTGGGAATCTGACCCGGCGGGAAGGATGACATCGTTATTTAGAGTAGGGTGGTGCCAACACGGCTCATTATGAGGAGGTGGTACAGGGATATATTTCATTTATACTCAAAGACAAATATGACAATATTAACCGAACGCCCACTACTTCCCATTATTACCCGACACCAGGCCGGTGCACAGGTAGAGCCCTAGTGGTGCTCAAGCTCCTCCCCCTTTGCCCTGGATGAGTAAAGAGACCTTTTTGCTGGAGACACTTTTTTTTTCATTCATCAGTATTTAAGAATAAAAGTCACTCTCTCTGTCATCAAGTCCCCTAAATGTGTTTTGATATTCGACGGGGCTTTTATCTGAGTTATTGGGAGGATTTCGCCGCGACATGCTCCGCAACGCTCACGAATTTCGAAAGTATGTCGAACTTATTAATTCATTTTATAAATGTCACAAGAATTCACAGCTATACAATTGCAGCTAAACTATGAACGCTATCCTTGTGCCACATTGTTTTATGTGGTACGTTTCTCTTTGTTTTGTCTGTTCCAGTTTTACAAAGATCAGTCTCGCATGAAAAGAGTAGACGCAAGAAAAAACAACACTTGTAATAACTACTTACTAACCCAGAGTGAGGTCATGCCGGGAAATATCAGACTGAGGCTTTGTAACTTTTTTACAGAGGTTTGATATTTCCCGGCATGAGCTTAGTAATTTGTTTATTATATGACATTTTTCACTCATATCATTTTGTAAATAAAAACTAATTGTAATTGTTAATAGAAAGCATTTCATTTTGTGTAGCTCTCATGTCTTCTCACGACACAATGTGTTTCAATTACTTGCTAACTTCAAGTTACAGGGATCAAAACACCGTCACCTCGAGCTCATCCCTCTACATCAGACTGGTTGCTGTCCTGGCTCCTGATTGGTGGAGCCAGCTCCCCACTGACACCAGGACAGCAGGAAGTCTCTACAGCTTCACCCGGAAACTGAAAACGCACCTTTTCCGACTATATCTGGATTAAAACACAGATTTGCACTTTAGTAGCACTTGAGTGGCTCTTATTGTGGTACTTTTGTAGTTTGACTATGTTGAGGAAATGTTACTTTCTGTATTCTTGTTGTTCTTAGTTTGTACTCTAGGTTGAAATGCACTTATTGTAAGTCGCTTTGGATAAAAGCGTCTGCTAAATGACATGTCATGTAATCTAAAATATAAAAATCATTTTGCCGACGGGTGCCCTTTTCTGGGGTTTGAGCACCGGCCCTCCAAAATGTCTGCGCACGTGCCTGCCTGACACTGGAAGAAAAAGAACAATGGGCTGGCAGAGATATACAACTGATCAGTTGATCTTTCATTTGTTAAACAAGGATTTGGTTTGGTAATTATTCTCTACACTTATTTCATCGGACTCCCCACACCTGAGACGTGCGTTCACTCCATACGAGTGGCGTGCAATCCAGAGGAAGGAATACACGCCACTTTCCTGAAGCCTTTTTTGTTTGTTTTGCTCCGTGACTTAAATCTGTCGCCAATTATTTAAATGTCTTTTATTCATATTCATATTTTGCGGTTACGTCTTTCTCCTGCCGCTGGCTGCGTGCTGCATTCCCACCGCCTCGGGCTGTGGACTCGTTAGTCGTCCCGTCTATATTTTGCCTCAAAGACACTGGAAGGAAAAGCGACCAATCACACGCTCACATAAATCCCCGACGGTGGCTCACGGGAGACGGTGCTGGCACCGCCATGTGAACACGCATCGCGCCGCCCAAACACGAGGAATCACGCTTTTTAAACAAGGAGGACGCTTTTCATTTATTCGAGTGTTCTCACACGACTCCCTCCATTTCGGACCCTGGTGCAACGACAACTCCGTCAAATAATTCACAGAGCGTACGCATTGCAGGGCTCCAGACTAACTTTTTTTACTAGGAGCACAGTGGCCCCTAACTTAAAATTTTAGGGGCGCAAGCAGAAAATTTAGGGGCGCACACTATAAATCGATATCCATCAGCACCCCCCCCCCCGCAGAACAAAACTTTAGGATATCAGCCGCACGCAACAGAGACCTTTTTTTCGGATTAACTATTGTGTAGCCCAGCTCTTTTTTTTGATTGGCTGATAAGTAGAGATGCACCGATCAGGTTTTTTGGTGCCGATCACCGATCACTGAAATCAGTATCTGCCGATCACCGATAATACCGATCACCGATAATACCGATCACCGATAATACCGATCACCGATAATACCGATCACGGTGTTGATTGAAGCATTCTATTTATTGTGTAGCATTATTGCCTCTTCACTATGAGCAAATACATACATAAAGCACCTCAAACATTAAATAAATTACAGATGTCTTTAAAAATGTAGGACTAATTGATACATTAAAATTGATTGATTGCTATTGTAGGGAATTTTAGATATGTATGGAACACATCTGCATCATTCACTTCCTGGAACTCTTGGGGAAATCCATTTACAGGACTTGTTTTAACATACAAACCCTTTTTTTATAAACTCTTCCTTTGTACAGTAAAATTGTTTTAATGTTAGCATAATTTAAGCTAAATCTCAGAAACGATCTATAAAGATACAAAATCAGTTCATTGTTAACTTGTATACGTTAATGAATGATTTGTCGACATCTTATTTTGAAAAACGGATGTTGTTTCACGTGGTTCTTTCCGCTAACTTTGCTAAAACCTGATGTGTCACGTAAATCCTTCCGCTAACTTTATCAAACCCCTCCCGGCTCGCGGTGCAATGCGTTCACCGTGAACATCAGGGCGGCTAACGCTTAGCGCTGCACATTAAAACATTAAATAGACAAGTTTTTTTCAGCGTGATAAATACGATGTGTGTGAGTTAAGACCGAAGTGCGTGAGTCTCACGCTCAATGCGTGAGGCTTGAGAGCCCTGGAGGCTCGGAGCTGCATCTCGTCGCACAGGTCGCGGCACACTTCATGTTTCAGCCCGGCGTTGTGTCTGATCAGCGTGTCGTGTTTTAATCGTGTCGTGCCAGTCTTATCAGCACATGTCGTGTTCATGTTGTGGGATCGACAGCAGACTGTACGGTTCATTGAACGGGTCTCCCTGAAACACCTGAGCCAGGTGAACTCAGCAGCCACAATTTCCTGCCTTTTTTCGCCACAACCGTTTCCTCACAACCTGAGTGGGACTCATTCTGGGGATTTGTCTTCTCTATCATGAGGTTTAGGAAGAAAGTACGAACTGACAGTCGCTTCGCCGTGGTCCGTTGTTTACAGAGACACCGCTATTAGACTCTTTGGATTTGCGCGATAACCCCCAAGACCCGCCTCTTCTCACACATCAGCCTATAGCCGTGGTCACACACAGGCCAGCCGCCTTCTTCTTCTTCTGTTTTCGTCTCCTTTCTTCTTCTTCTGGAGTTAATGTCGGTTAGCAAACCAGTCATTCAGGCATTACCGCCAACTATAGTGGGCGGAAGTATAGAACAAGTGTGTCAGCAACAAAAATATGTAAAAAAAAAAAAATCTGCTAATTTACTGGTCGCGCATGCGCGAGTTGATGAAAAATTTACTCGCATTGCGTCTAATTTTAGGCGCAAAATGCGACCATTTGGTCGCAGTCTGGAGCCCTGCATTGAATGCTGACATCGATGTGCATGGTCACGCGTGTGGATAATCCAGTTGAGCAGGACCCCAACACTGCCATGTTCTCACTGCCGGCTGCAGGAATGGAGGTTCAGAGCGTTAGACTGATGCACTGACCTCATGTCGCTGTAAGGCGTTCGGGGTGAATAAACAGGCGGTCCAATAGCACTCTATGTGCTTCCTTAGAGGACAGCAACCATTTCATAAAAAGGTTTCTTCCCTTTTTTCCCCTAAAAGGGTTGTTTGGGAGTTTTTCCTGATCCGATGAGGCCAAAGGTCAAAGGTCAGGGATGTCTATGTGTACAGATTGTAATGCTCTCTGAGACACATTACTAATTTGTGAAAAGGGGCTATACAAATAAACTCAATTGAATAAGAAGCGATATCAAGGCCATCATAAAGCGGAATCAAAAAGCACTTTGCTTTAAATAAACGGTGGGATAGAATTCGGAGGACTGATCCTGATGGAGTTTGTTCAAATGGTCGCTCACTGTGGACATGCATGTGTTTTAAAAAGCTTGATTATGTATTTATATATTTGTGTAGAATGGCCTGAATCTTAGTTTCCCCACAGCCCTCCCAGAGGCCTGGCCGAGCTGTGAGGACACGGTGTACAGCCCAGCCGCTATCACATCTCAGAAGAAATTCTTACTCGACATTCATGTCGTCGTACGGCTGGTGATGAAATACGTTTTATTCTCACCTCGACTGTCTCCCATGGCGGCGGTCGAGGCCACAGGGGGCCGACTGGCAGCTACACGCCGGCGTACTCCCGTCTCAAACGGCCCGCTGTCAAACTCTAGACCGCGGACTGAGGTCCGGGCCCGAGTTGTTTTTGGAAACCAAAATCGGGTCTGAAATTCCAACACAAGGGAGAGCGGCACGTTAAATAATGCTGCGGCACAGAGAATGAACACGTGGTGATACAACCGAGGAACACACCGAGCCTCCGCGGGGCGCCGCGCCGCTATGAGCCGCTTGTCAACAGACAGGTTGGTGTCTTTCATGCATTTTGGGGCTTTTGACAGGATGTTGCAAAGCAGTCAGTAAACCGCCGCACAGCAGACACACCATAGTCATAATAATAAATAAAAACACTATAATGATATCACACAATGAATGTGTTGACTATATTCCACTCAGTGGAGAATACATCCCAGTCCACGCTGGAGATAAAACCCAGACGGATGGCAACAAACCGCCGTTAGCGCAGTGCTAACGTTAGCATAGCTCCTCCACGAGCTAACGAGCTAGCATGTGGCTACCGTGAAACTAAGTAGCTTGCGCTAGCTTCCCCCTTGAATAACAGTATACAACGCGTTATCATGTTGTATCTGGTAATGGTGTTTAACTCAAACAGCCCGTTGACGCGACCGTCAGTGAGACGTGACGCTATGTCTGGCACCAGCTGGCTAAACTAGCCGAGCGCTGTAACGCTAGCTAACTAGGTTTAGCCCCCGAAGCTAACTGGCGAGCTAGCTCGCGAGCCGAGTGCACCGGAGGAGAGCTCGCGAGCCGAGAGCGCGCACGTGCAGCACCGGGTGTCCCTGTGTGTACGGAGCGCTCCTCCGCATAACCTGGCTGCCGGTAACCGACGGTGGATCGAGTGAGTAATAACCCCGGTGTACTGACGGTTTAGCGGCACAGCTTCTTCGCATGAAACGATGTGTCGACTAGGCCGCGCGCGTCCGCCTCTCCCTCGCCTCGCCTCGCAGCCCTCCCTCCCTCCCCCCTCCCCATGAAGACATGATGATGGCAGAGCGTTTGGCACGGGGCTCTCTTACAGTTGAACATTGACCCACAACCGCTGCGGAGCCGAGCGGCGCGGGGTCTCGCCCCGCAGCGCGAGAGGGGTCGCGCGGTCACTGACGCAGCCAGTGCGCCGGGGTCAAGAGGTCAAGAGGTCAGGAGGGTTCAGCCGCTCCTCCCGACAGGTTACTGGAGGCCACTGTGGGTCTGCTGCGGTGGAAGCTGTCGGCTTCTCTTCTCTCGGTGTAAATCTAATAAATATGTCATACTATAACTGCATATAGCAAATACACAGACTTTACCATGCAACATGTGGATTTATAAGACACGTTAACCTCAAATCTTCTTTGTATTCATTGAATAGAATATAATAGAATATAATTATACTTTATTAATCCCCAAGGGGACATTTGCGGACAAAGTAGCACCAATAAACATTAAACTAAAACACAATAATAAAATATACAAATAAGAAAGAAGAACAAGTGTGCATAAACTATACAAGTGAGATATAAAATACAAAATACAATATATATGTATATACACAACATATATGCATGAAATATGTATATAGACAACATATTTGAAGAGATTCAGCAGTGTAATGATTAAATTGCAAACAAAAGACAGTTTTGTCTCATATCCTATACAAATTAATTACATTATATTACATTACGTGTCATTTAGCAGACACTTTTATCCAAAGCGACTTACAAAAAGTGCATCAACCTAGAGTACAAACTAAGAACAACAAGAATACAGAACATTTCCTCAACATAGTCAAACTAAAAAACGTTTGTTTAAATATCTCTTACTATGGTACTTTTGACAAAAGTACCACAGTAAGAGCAATTTAAGTGCCACTGAAGTGCTAATCTGTGTTTTAATCCAGATGTAGTCAGAAAAGATGTGTTTTTATTATTTAATTAAAACATTAACAATGTATATCCTCATCACATATATATTAAATCAAATGATTTCCACTCGCTCTTTACTTTACTGTGTTTATCATGCTGCGTCAACTTGAAAACAATCTGCATTATTTATAAAAAACAAAACAAGCATACACACAGTTTATGAGCATATATCAGCATATGATATTCAGAGTATGTGAGTGTGACTGACAATTGTACGTTGTAGTGGAGGGAAATATTGATTATAAATAATGATGGCAGACACTGTACCAGCTCCTGTGTGAGAAGTTGTAAAATAAGAGATTCCCAGAGGGACATTGTTGACAAGTTTTTATCAAAAAGAATAAGAACATCAATATTTGACATCATTTGTGTCATTATTTAGCCTTTTTTAGGGCCTTCTTTGTGTGAACTAAATACATTTATTATCATGTATTAATAAAGTTAGACAGAGATTGTTTAGGTGTTATTTCAAATGTAATTTTTGCATCACCAATATGGATTACAATAATAATCAAAAACACAAGAATATTATTGCTCCAGTTTTGCATCCCTCAGTTTACACACACTGCCTGGATCATTTTATTGTGTCTATAAATAATATGTAGATGAGGTATGGAAGTCTGTCACACCTAGCTTGTTTGAAATAAAGGCTAAAAAAACCTTTGATAATGATTGAGGATGCTTCTTCCACCTCGAGTGGTTGGAAAGAGTTGTGATGCTTCATCGCCCTCTAGCGGTCAGACATTGCATTACATAACGTATGAACCCCAGCGATATGGGAATGCTTAATCTTTAATCTCTTTGTGTTTAATAGTTTAAATGCAGTTATGTAAATAATCACGCAGGTGTTTGAGATGACATTCTACTTTACAAATTAAACTTCGTATATGTGTCGTCGCCCCTTTATTTCACTTCAGGAAAAAGTTATACTTTTTTTTACTGATCTGTCTGTGTTTTGTAATTTTCAATGATGACTAAACTATTAGAATAATGTATTTTCTACGAGATTTAAACGAAATAGAACAACACAACCCGCGTTACACTTACTTCATGCTGTTTCTTTTTGTGAGTAAGTATTTATCTTCCTAGAAGAACATCTGTCTCCTGAAAGTCCACACGCAGAGCAATAAACACAGACACCAGGACTGCTTTAAAAAGTTTATTTTACTTCCTTCTTTGCATCATTTTTACCTATAATACGACAGCAACATTACTGATGAGACACACACTCACACACACACATTACATACACAATGAGTATCAGGAACACCTGAGCGCTGACATTGTGCATTATTGTGAATTAAAGAGTTGCAGCTTTCATCTAGACTCCTCCTCCTTTGAAATAAATCCTCATGTGCTGTGCATCCATATGAAACGTTATTATTGTCTCTCTCTTCCTCCTCAAACTCAAATAAGTGAAAATGTTACATAAACATACATTCATTTAATTATGAACATCACAGTTTAACTCCATGTTATCGCCCACAGACACCAGCAGACACGCTGGGATGCTCCCGTGTGACAGAGGAGCCCTTCTGCTATACTGTCACACAACTTGAGGGTCTATATATATGAATATATAGATACAAAGTGACATAATTCCCACACTCATCTCCAAATATGGTCATAAACATCCTCACGTTAAAGCTGAACGCCGGCCCTTTAAGATCATTTCAGATCCAATGAGCTGGACTCCAAAGGCAAAGCGGGAATAAATATACCACGGTCCAAATGTGCACTATGTGCGCAAGTCCTTGTGTGTGTGTGCGTGTGTGCGTGTGTGTGTGTGTGAGCGCTGCGTGAGGGATTAGCCTCAGTGTGTGTGTGTGTACACCGGTGATTAGCCCGGTCAGTGGGCCTGTTGTGCATTCACTCAGCCCATTAGCATATTAATGCAGCCTCGCTCTTGATCTCCCTCCCACCCTCTCTCCCTCCCTCTCTCTCTCTCTCTCTCGCCCCCTTTCTCTTTCTCTATACATTTCTTCCCCACAACGAGTCGTCGCTTCCTGCAGCTTCAAATCTATAAATATCACCAATTTAACGCCGCTCGTGCTGTGAGGCTCGTCTTCTTTTCCCTCCAAAACTGTCCTCTTGTCCCCCCCCTCTCCCCCTCCCTCCCTCCCTCCCTCCCTCTCTCTCTCTCTCTCTCCGTCAGATCTTTGCCTTCTTCTTCGCCGTCTCTCCCCCTCTCCCTCTCACCACCTCATTCAAACCTTTTACTTTCTCTCATTTTCCCCTTTTCTCTGCAAGTCTGGCCCCCTGACCTTTGTCAAACACAGAGAACACACACACACACACACACACACACACACACACACACACATAGGGGCAAATTCACCAGGGGCAAACACAAGAGAGGGTAAGCACACACACACTCTCTCTCTCTCACACACACACACACACACACACACACACACACACACACACACACACACACACACACAGGGTCAAATTCACCAGGGGCAAACACAAGAGAGGGTAAGCACACACACACTCTCTCTCTCTCACACACACACACACACACACACACACACACACACACACACACACACACACACACAACTCATTCACTCTTTTCTGTCACTCTCGCCCTTCTCAGTACACATCCAGCCCCTCTCTAGATGCCGTGGTACTGAGTGTGTGTGTGTGTGTGTGTGTGTGTGTGTGTGTGTGTGTGTGTGTGTGTGTGTGTGTGTGTGTGTGTGTGTGTGT